>OY288269.1:15859917-16111888 GCA_958450335.1 Hibiscus tridactylites | reverse complement strand
TTCCATTTGGTGAATTCGAAGGAAGCACGCCGAAAGCCCACGACCGTAGCCCGCCACTAATCTCCACCCCGCAGTATGGTTGAATAACCTACAAATCATGTTAAAATACAATTTTTTTTAATATTTATCTTTTTCGACACTAATAAATTTCTTCTCTTTTAATAATGATCTTTCTCGAAATAATTTTTTACGTAAATTTAATATCTTTTCTTTATCATGTAATCATATATTTGTCGTATATTTTTATTACTATTAAAATATACAATTCATTGTTACCGGCCATTATTACTTTATAGGTGGCGATAGTCTTATGGATAATATATTATAGTTGTAATAATTTTCTTGCGGAAAACTATGTTTAGTTTCTTCTAGAATACTTTCTACCGTGTTTCGACATTTTTCGTCTTACTGACGGCCTCAGATTGCTTAAATATTAACTTTTGTTTAAATGAGTATTTTTACTAAAAATAATTGTCAAATACTCATTTCAAAGTTGCTTTTATAAATGATTATAGACAAAAGTTATAAGCTGTAAAATTCAGCTTTTAGAGGTTAGAAATACATTTGGAGGTAAAATATTTTTTTACTTCTAATTTTATTCATATATTAAAACAATACATAAAATTAACACTAATATACTCAAATAATATCAATAGTAAATATGAAATATATTGGATTATTATATTAAATTAATGTAATAAATTAATTAATATTAGAATAATAATATATTAAATATTAATGTTAAAATAATAATAAAATTTAATATTTTAAATAAAAATAAATAATAAAAGCACCACATTCATTTATTTATCTTTACTTTACAAAACCATGTCTAAAATGAACATTTTATCTTTTCAAAAATATTTTTTGACAACAATGTCAAACACTAAAATTTTATAATTAACTTTTCAAAATCACTTTATGACATTATTTTTAAAAGCACTTTTTAAAAGTAATGCCAAACTGGCTCCAAGTCAAGCACCACCAAATCATTTTTTCCTTTAAGGAATTGCGACTCGAGTTAAACTACTGTAAGAGTTTAGATACATAGGTTAACCTAAACCCAAGTTTTTATTAAAGCTAAAGTGATTACAAGTAGTATCTGTTATGAATATATTCTCAACTATTTGACAATGTATGCTCAATCACCTTGTTACAGTTACTGGTGCTCAAACTCATGACCTCTAGAAACAAGGTTAACCCAAGTTTTACTCACCAATAAATAAATCATCAAAAAATTCAACAAACATATATAAAAAGTTTTACCCTAATATAATATCTATCAAATTAAGTAATGTTTCTCGTAAATTTTAAATTAAATATTTATTACATCTTTTTTATTTTAAAATTAGATATATAATTTTACTATTAAAAGAATAGATGATTTTATATATTTTATTGTTTAAAATGAAATAATTTTTTTTTGTCTTTTTCGGTGCCTTATCTTACGCCCAAACATTAAAAAATATAAATTCTAATTTCTAACCGGTTAATTTTAAACCCTAAAAATACATCATGCCCCTAATGTCCTAAACCCTAAATGCTAATCATAAATTTTAATCTTAAACTCTAAACTTATTTTTTTAGTATATAACATAAATAAAAACACGAAAAAACGACAAATGATTTCTATTCGTGTAAGTTGACTCCGTCGTGGAAAAAAAACAAAAGCACCTTCGTAGAGGGCCCATAACATGTCTCCTGAGTTAGACACCAGAGATGTGATTTTCATCTTTCTCTCCCATTGCACTATCCCCCTATTCTTTTACCCAAAAATACTCAACCGTTCAGACAAAGAAAAATTCTCATTAATCATGTCGGATGATATAGCAAAAGATTCTGCTCAAGGGTCCTCCCGATCCACCGTCAACAACCACCAGCAGCAGTCGCCTCCGCCGGCTCCGTTGAGTCGTTACGAGTCGCAAAAACGGCGAGACTGGAACACTTTCGGGCAGTACTTGAAGAACCAGAGGCCACCGGTTGCATTATCACAGTGTAACAGCAGCCATGTGCTTGATTTCCTAAGGTACCTTGATCAGTTCGGGAAGACTAAGGTTCACCATTATGGTTGTGTCTTTTTTGGACAACCTGACCCGCCTGCTCCTTGTACTTGTCCTCTAAGGCAAGCCTGGGGAAGCCTTGATGCACTGATCGGACGACTAAGAGCTGCTTACGAGGAGCATGGCGGATCACCGGGGAATAACCCTTTCGGAAACGGAGCAATTCGGGTTTATTTGCGTGAAGTGAGGGAGTGCCAAGCTAAGGCAAGAGGGGTTGTTTATAAGAAGAAGAAGAGAAGGAAGAATCAAATTAAACCGACTGTCGGTGTCGGCGAGGCTAAGTCATCGGCGAAGCCGTTGCCGGCTTAGCTCGCAGCCTCGCCGACAAATTATGGTAATATTCTTCTTCTTCTTTCTCTAAATTACTTCCATATTTATATTTTCTATATAATTCGTCTGTAAGATTAAGTGTAGTATATGTTCTTATGCTATACAACTTAAACAAAAATATTGCATATTTAGAACCAAAGGACATGTAATATGTTAAGAGGTATCTTTGTTTCATATAGTGAAACCCTAAACCGTTTACTACAAACTGCAAAACCCTAGCTCCAAGCTTGGAAGCCTTTGCAGAAGGGAAAAAATGGATAAATAATCCAAGAGAAGTATATATATATATATGGATTAATATCATATACACAGGCGGTGGAAACTGAAAGTTTTTACAAGCGTCTTAGTTTTAGGGTATAGGGAGTTAGTTTAGGATATATGGTTTAGGGGTTTAGATATAAGGATTTAGAATTTAGGGACAATTGTTTCAATTTAAGGTTTAGGGTTATAATTTAGGGTTTAGTTTTTAGGGTAATATGGTGAGGATTTATGTTTTAACCTATAAACCCTAAATTATAACCCTAAACCTTAAATTGAAACAAATATCCCTAAATTCTAACCACCTACACCTAAACCACTAAACCATATACCCTAAACTAACTCCCTATACCCTAAAATTAAGACGCTTGTGAAAACTTTATTTCCACCGCCTGTGTATAGAATATATATATATATATATTGTGGCTCAGCTTTCAAATTAGTCCCAAATTTTAAAATATTCCAAATGAGTCTTTAAAGTACCAACAAAGTTCACCCCTTAACTTAATTGTCACCTTCCGTATTAAATGTGAGCTTTGATCTGAAATATTATGGAACATATTTTTTAACAATTTTTATCTACAAGAAGGGAAAAAAAAATTTGTTCCTAGTGAGTCTTTGACCCTAGAGATATTTAAAAATATCTAATCCAACTATCCGACTACCTGAAAGTGAAGAATTGGGTATTTATCCGAAAAATTTTTCTTGCCCAGGTCAAGTACTTGGCCCGCTAAATCTCGAATTGGTCCCGGGCCACAAAATTAGTCTTAATCGGATACCCGACTACCCGGTTCCTATTTTTTATATTTTAAATATAATTATTATTTCAAGTGTATTATTTTTGTCGATTGACTTGGTGCATTTTTCGGTAACTCACTTATTTGATCTCACCTAAATCAAATTTGGACTCTCTCTTTTAACAACGTTGAGTTAATATATAGTTAGAATGAAATTAGATGCTTTTATAAGATTATGTTAGGACTGTGATTAAATTTGTATGATTTGATGTATGAAGATTCATTTTTTTTACCATTACAAATTTATGGGAAAGAAGATGGGGTTACTAGTGTTTGAATTTGTGGCTATGTCAATAAGAGTTTAAAATTGTATTGGATATTCAATTACTCGATTTGCGGGTACATGGGTTTTACGGGTACCCGACTTATGGGTACCTTGTGTTTATGGCCGGGACACGAGCCGATTATTCTATTATGCGAAGAACCGGGTATCCGGTTTTAAACACCCCTATTAAACCCACAACTTAAAGAAAGGGACAAATGCCAACTAAAAGCTTTAACCACATAATCTAGAAATTGTTCGCATCATGAACATAATTAAATCATATGGATTCAATTATAAGCCCATGTAGTATATCTACTACATAAATAGATTTGATATGACATGTAAAAAAGACAATGTAATTATAATTTAAGAGGATTATTTTTTTAAAGATATTAGGGGAAATTTTTTTGCCCCTTTTTAATGCCTATTTTCATGCCCTGACACTAAAAATTGAATTTTAAATTTTAATTCTAAATTTTAAACTTAAACCCTAAAATATATACCATGCCTCATAATTCTCTAAACTCTAACCTTAAACTATAATCATAAACCATAAACCTTATTTTTTGAGTGAGACATAATAAGAGACATACATAAGGAAGGGCAGACAATTTTCATCTGATATTAGGTATAGTTTATTCGTACAATAGATACACATGTTTTAAATATACATCATATCCAAGTTAACATTTAATGTCCAAATAATAACAATTAGGTTAATAAAATAATTAATTTTAATATAATATTATTTGTTTGACAAATTAGTTAGAACATTTCAAAATTTAAAACTGATTTGGATGTTGGGTACTCAAGAAAAACTTCTTGTATACATTGCTAAGTTATTAATAAAAGAAATTGGACACTATTTCCTAAAAAAGTTAGAAATTTTAAAATTAAAACTAATTAAGAATACATGGAATAATAAAAAATTGTCAAACTAATTTTACCTCATAACCTTTTTACTCATCCTCTCACTATTAGGTGTCATAATTTAAAGGAGAAATGGTGCACCCTCTCTTTTGTTTCTTTCTCTCTCCAATATCATGAAAAAAAATACTAAAATATTTTCGGTTTTTTTAGTGTTTTTCTAATTAAATAATTCCCACTCCTTTACTTTATCTTTTTTTTTCTTCCTTTAGGCCCCTTTCTGATTCTGTTTGATTTTGTGCTCCCCATGAATGTCCATGTCTTTATAATCATACCTCCCATCGAAATTTATGTATTCACATTGTACGCCAAAATATAAATTCGATTTTGTTTATATATTTTTAATATAATTATTGATATTTGATTTATTAGTTGATTAATTTAGATTATATACTACAAAAATTTATTACTGGACAATCTTTCAACTTAATTTACTTCATTCACAGCACAAAAATCTATTCCGTCCTTATCCATTGCTTTATCAATTGTACTTATACATGTCCATTTCTCTGCTTTGAAGCTAGCTGGTTGCGTATATTAACTTGAATGTTTTAGTTAATATTGTTTATGCAATTATGTGTGTGGTACTTTCGAGAGAAGTTTATGAAATATCGTTCGTCGAGTGTTGTTGTGTGAGTTTACAAGTCCGGAACATCAACACCGGGTATTGTCCTCGAACGAGATTATACCGAATAATTAAACTAGAATAATTTGGGAGCTAATATTTAATTTAATTAATTTTAATACTAAAAATGTCCTAAAAGTAAATTATACCGAATAATTTTAAGAGGACAAATGTTTAATTGAAATAATTTCAAAACTATTGATGGCTTAAAATGTAATTAAACCATCAAATTCAAGTGCAATTCTCCTCCCACCATCAATGTACATCCGTCCTGATAACCACACTTCAATTGAAACAAATTCTACTACTTTGGGGGGAAAATAGGCTCAATAGCTGTTTTGGCCCTTGTACTATAGCTAAAGTATCAGTTTGATACCCGTATAAAATTTTACCAGTTTAGTCCTTGTATCATAATTATGCTATTTATTAAGAAATGTTTTTATATTTTTCTTAACCTTTTGTGCATCAATGTTATAAAAACTGAAATAAATGTGGGTTCAATAAAAATTTAACAGTCATTAATTAAACTCCCACGGCGAGATGTTAGGGAAAGCAAAACTTTGGCAGGTGATGAACAAGCAGGACGGAGCCAGAATTTGGAGTTGAAAGAACAAACTATAAATGTTTGAAAGTAGGGGAGGGGGGCAAATTCATAAATAAACCAATTTTTAAAAAAAATTAAATAAAGGGACAAAAGTGAAAGAAAAAAAATTCTTCGGGGTGGGGCCGATTGCCCCACCCCACCCCCATGTAATTCCGTCCCTGTGAACAAGAGGTTCTGAATACAACCTAATCTTGTACATTGCAACAAACACAAAGACTTGACAGGAAACCTAAAAGTGAAGCAACAGCCAAATGTGTAGGTCCAAATTAAATTACAACTTCTTCAGTATTTTGTGGCCCCTAAATGGAAGGGGAAAAGGCAAAAAAGAAAGCAACTTTAAAAACTTCAGGCAATGAATCTTATCTGTGCTTATCTTCTGAGTTCCGAGTTCAGTATCTGCTAGAAATAACTACATTTACTTTCAAGGGATGAGTATCAATGTCAAATGTTATGTTCTTCATGTCTTTTCCCATGGAAATGGATGTCAAAATGCTTCCCCGAATGGCTAGCTATAAATGTCTGCAACAAAGAAAAAGGGGCCTTGTTTAGAGATCAACTCTACATCGAAAGTCATGTTAAGGATGCGAAACTGTCAGTGAGACTATGCATGCGATATATAAACGAAAGCAGCTCACGTACACACATCAAGATTCAACCCTACTGGTGTGCGTATTTTGCCCCGGAAATATCACACAACAAAACATGAGCAGGACGATACGAGTTTGAACGAATAATCACTGAAGCCATCGTCCCTGTGTATTATATCTATGCACATATATAATACCTAAGCCTGAACAATCCAGGACATTCCAAATAGGCATACTTTCAGAGACAACCCCCATCTAATCAGTCTAGCATAGAAAATTAGGCAGATAAAAGAGGCAAGTTTCCTTTTTGATAAAAAACAGCCTTCATTCTTTTTCCCAGCTATATCAAATAACAAGATGAGCAAATTGTGTCAACTCTGTCCGTTCAGTCATTTCCCGCATCAAAAGAAACACCCAAAATTTTAAAATTTAATGCCCTGGCCTATTATCTTCAAACTGAAATCAAATCTCAACCATCGCGGTCATGGGTATGCAACTTTCAAGTAATGCATCTTGTATAGGACACATGAAGGGAGACCAGGTATTCATGCAACGCTCTATATCAAACACACGAAAGACGGTATAACGACTATGAATCAGTTGAAATCTACGGTCGATTATACTTTGAAGAAATCTTTCGACAGAGAATATGAAACAGATTCCAAGAACACTTGCACGATAAACATAAAAAAGGACAGCAAGGGCACACCCTTTGAAGAAGAACAGCATCCAAATGATGCTTAACACACCATGAATGGACATGACCCCTTTGTATTATCGATACAGATTTCGAGACAAAACAAACATAGAAAAATGGTTCATTGCCAGCATTAACAATTACAGCTTTCAACATCTTTAAATTATCAAGCTAGAATCTTAACCTCGATCTCTAAACGAAATCCATAAGAATCCAAATGACCAAACCGGGTAAGTGAAAACGGAAAACCTACATCATTTCATTCTATCTAATGGTCAAAAACACACTAAAAAACTAAGCATAACACAATGAATGAATCAATCCAATAAGGAATACAACAATGTATGAAGCTAAGCATAGTTTCTTTCATGAGGAAGAATAGGCCTCACCATTGGAACCCGAGGTTCGCTTGCAGCGTTTGATCTTCTCGAGCTGCACCTGCGTATCCATGAACATCCTCATCCTCTGCACTTCCAAATCTTTAGCAAATTGCATTCTTTGCTTCTCCAATTCCACCATCTGTCTCAGCTTCTCACCTTCAACTCTTTCATACACTTGACCAAACCTCTCAATCACTCTCGCCAATCCCTTCATCCCTTCCCTCTCCTCTCCTTCAACTTCACTTTCCTCTCTCTCGCTTTCCTCTCCCTCCTCATCACTTTCTGCAGCAGAAGCCGCTGCCGCCGCTGCAGCAACGGCCGAATAATTTCTCTTGAAATACCCATCATCCACAGCCGGCCTCTTCTGCGGAAGTGCGACAACTGTTACTGGCGCCGGAGTCCTCCTATACGGCAGCGGAAGCGGAAGAGCCACTGGAGGAGACCCCGGGTTCATTGGTACCGGCTTCGGCGATATCTTATGCGACGGTGAAACCTTCTTAGCTGAAAAATTAGATCCGATAAGAGCATCCAACCGTTCAAAGAACGGCCAAGACGACGAGAGGGTTCCGTTAGAAGCGGTGACCGCAGTCTTCTCGATCTTATACTTCTTCTTAATCGTATCAATCCGGTTCTTACACTGAACATCGGTACGATGGGTCTTTTTCGTATGACCGTGAAGAGCATTAACGGCGTCGGCGACATCCTGCCAATCCTTCTGACGGAGGTTCCCACGGTTAAGCTCAACGTATCGGCGACCCCAAGCGTCGACGAGGGTAGACGTAGCTTCCTCCGACCAACAATCTTCACGGACGGGTAACGTTCGTGAGCCGGGATTGGTTGAAGGAGGGGTGATTACCGCTAACGGCGTGACGGAATCGGTGATATCGGCCATCGAAAAGATGAAAAATCGAGGGTTGGGTTTTGATCGGAAGGGGAGGAATTCAGGGCTAATGATTAAAAAAAGGGGGTTAGGGTTAAGTTGGTTCGGCGATGAATCGGCCGACACATACGAGGAGCGTGAGAGTAATAGGGAAAGGGTAGGCCGCCGAGCGCGTGAGGTGGGATGACCGGCTGGCTCAGGTGGCTTGGGCCATTCATCGGATTAGGCTTGGCTACGACTAGTCCAGTTGTCATGTTTTGACGTTATCTCTTTTTCGTTGCTGCTGGCCTGATTAACGTACCGAAAAACTGCCAGATCTCGATCGTTTTCCCGGGGATTTCGTATTATGTAAGAATTTCTTTTTTCTAAATACTTACAGCATCACCAACTTTATTTGTTAACTTATTTTATTTAACAAATATTAAAAATATTTTAAGATAAGTATAAATATTAGTAGATGTTAGAAAAAAAAACAAGTAAAACGATCATTTTTATAACATTTAAATAATTTTATGAGACGGTTTAATAATTTAATATTACTTTAAAATATAATGTTTTTAGATGTGATGTTTCTTGATACAATGATTATAGTCCCTTTTATATAATTGTTGTTTTAACGTAGTTATGGGCATTTTATCTGACCCGATTTTTTAATTCGACCTGATCAAGTTGATTTTTTAAATAAAATAATTGAGTTTAATCCGGTTTTATTAAGGGTGGTTTCGGGTTCAAAATTTTAGGTGAAAATATTTGATCTGGTCCGTCTCAAGATTAATAGTGTATTTTTTTTAAAATTTTTTAGAGATATTTATAACAATATCCCCTCTTTATATATGTTTTATAAGTCAGTCCTTAAAATTATTATTTTTTATAACTAAGTCCCCTAAAATTATTTTTTTACAATTATGTCCTTAAAATCGATTTTTTTTTTCTCTATAGTTCGAGTTGGGGTCGATTTAGGGTATTTATTTTCAAGTCAAGTTTTTTAAAAATGGGGTCGAATTTAGATAGCAAGAGATGGTGAAACAAAAGTGTATGTGGATACATACAACCTAATCAATATTGTACATTGCAGCAAACACAAAGACTGGCTAGAAACCTAAAAAGTTAAAAGGGACTCAATAATTAAAACAAATGACATTGGACCAAATGAGTAGGTCCAAATAAAATTACAAATGAAGGGCCGAAGGCAAAAGAAAGGAACTTTAGAACTCCAGGTAATGAATCTTATCTGCCAACTGCTGGTTATCTTCTCCGAGTTCCGAGTCCGGTATCCGCTAATATAACTATTTAGCATCAAGGGATGAATGAGTATAAATGTCAAATGTTATGTTCTTCATGTTTTTCCCATGGAAATATAACTGTCAAACTCTTCCCCGGATTGGTTAGCTATATATATCTGCAACAAAGAAAAAACGGGACTTGTTTAGAGACCAACCGTATGTTGAAACTCATGTTTAACAATGCAAAACTGTCATGGGGAGGGGGATAATGCATACAACAAAGTGACCGCATTTCCTTAATCATTCATCGAATCAAGATTCAACCCGAAGGTTGAGTGGAACATTGTGTGTGTTTTACCATTGAGCTATCACACCACAAAACCTAAGCAAGACGATAAGAGTTTGAACGATTAATCATTCAACCTACCGTCCCTGAGTATGAGGTAGATGCATAGAAGAACCATTATACTAAACAGACTTTTTGCAAAACGGAAGGATCCTAACAAATTCAGCCTCGGAACCATTCATCGTGAATCGAATTCAAAGGACAAACTCATATTTCAAAACTCAAACATCAAAATTGTAGACAAATCATTTATGTCAGTGCTGTGTGCACCACAGATATGAGAGCAATTTAAATGCTGAAGCATATTTAGCTCTTGAATCTTTCATGGGCATCAATATGCTTCTAGGCACAAGGTACTGTGGGAAAAACAACCGGCATCTGCCAGGAATGGAGAAACATCCATTTTCTTGACATGCCGAGAAAATAATTTAGACGAACAGATGAAAGTTCATCTGAACAAAAGCCTCAACCTGACCAGTCTGCAAGCGAAATCTACATTATTAAGCCACACCCCACCCTTCCTTGACACACACACACACATAATAGACATACTTTCAGAGACTAAGGTCGTCATAATCATGCATTTAACAAATTGGAACACCCAACGAACCAACAGAACAAGCAACATTCCAAAACCACTAAAGGTTTAGAGGGGCACGGAGTGGCAAATTATCAAACAGAGTCAACTTCCTATCTAATCAGTCAAGGATAGAAAATTTAGGCAGATATAAGAGACAAGTTTCCTTTCTGATAAAACCGACCTTCATTCTTTTTCCCGGCTATATCAGTAACAAGATAAGCTAATCGTCTAAATTCTGTCAAGTCTTTCATTTCACACATCAAAGGGAACACAAAACATAAGACTGAACAGATGCTAGTATGCAAGGTTATCTTCAAACTGAAATCAAACATCAACCACCGCTAGTATGCAACTTTGAATCATATCGAATAAAGCAAACTTAACACACAACAGAGGAAAATGGTTCATTAACAATATTAACAATTACAGCTTTGAACATCAATCACTAAACAAAACCCTTATCATTTCATTCCTCAATCACTAAACAAACCCCATAAGAATCAACATAATTAAAACCCTTATCATTTCATTCCATCAAACGGTCATAAACACAATGAAACAACTAGGCAAGAAAAAAATATACAAGAATAGCTACAAAGCATACCCATTACACGAAAATATACATTTTAATCAATCAAATAACGAATACAACAATATATAGAGCTAAACAAAGTTTCTTTTATGAGGAAGAATAGGCCTCACCACCGAAACCCGAGGATCGTTTGCCACGCTTGATCTTCTCGAGCTGCACTTGCGTATCCATAAACATCCTCATCCTCTGCACTTCCAAATCTTTAGCAAATTGCATTCTCTGTTTCTCCAATTCCACCATCTGCCTCAGCTTCTCCCCTTCCACTCTTTCATACACTTGACCAAACCTTTCTATCACTCTAGCCAATCTTTTCATCCCTTCCTTCTCATCTCCTTCCCCTTCACCTTCACTTTCCTCACCCTCTTCCTCGTCACTCTCTACAGCCGCCGCCGCCGCAGCAACGGCGGAATAATTTCTATTGAAATACCCATCGTCTACAGCAGGCCTCTTCTGCGGAAGCGAGACAACCGTAGCCGGCGCCGGAGTTGTCCTGTAGGGCAATGGAAGCGGAAGTGCCACAGGAGGAGACCCGGGATTCCTTGGTGACAAACTCGGCGATGGCTTCGGTGATATCTTAGGCGGCGGCGAAACCTTTTTAGCTGAAAAATTAGATCCGATAAGAGCCTCCAATCGTTCAAAGAACTGCCACGACGACGTTAGGGTTCCATTAGAAGCCGCAATCCGTGCCTTCTCGATCTTATACTTCTTCTTAATGGTATCAATCCGGTTCTTAATCTGAACATCTGTACGATGCGTCTTCTTAGTATGACCGTGAAGAGCATTAACGGCGTGCGCAACGTCCTGCCAGTCCTTATGACGGAGGTTCCCACGGTTAAGCTCGACGTAACGGCGACCCCAAGCGTCGATGAGAGTAGACGTAGCTTCCTCCGACCAACAATCTTCACGGACGGGTAACGTCCGTGATCCGGGAGTGGTTGAAGGAGGGCTGATTATAGCTAACGGCGTAACGGAATCGGTGAAATCGGCCATCGAAAAGGTGAACAAGTGAGTGTTGTGTTTCGATTAGGAGGGGAGAAATTAGGGTTACGGATTTAAAAGGGGGCTCGGCGATGACTCGGCCGACTCAGGTGGCTTGGTTGGGCCACTCGTCGGATTCGGCTCGGCAACGACTAGTCTAGTTGGCATATTTTGAAGTTATCTTTTTTTTTTTCGTTTGCTGCTGGCCTGAGGATATCGATTTTATAATAATAAGAATAATAATCCATACGCTTAAAATGAAAAATCAACGTTTGAATTTTGTATTTTTCAATCCAAAATTATTTTTATTAAATATTTAAAATATTTATTACCGTCATTTTAATATTTAAATTATAATTTGGAAAACAAATATTTAAAATATATTGTTTTGCTTGAAGTATCTGAACTGTTTTTTTTTTCAAACCAAGTAGCAAAACATTTACTACATGTGATATGGCAATGTTTTATTGATCAATTTATTTTGACTAAAACAATAGTTAGACTTAAATGGGACAAAAAATAATTTAAGTGATTGTTTTAACCACAAAATAATTTAAGAATTAAAAGGGAGAAAAAAATAATTTAAAGGCTGATTTTTATTTTAGCCTAACTTATAACTAATATTATCTAATAAGATTAATAGCTAGAAAGGTGCCTAACCTATATTCTTTTTGGTCTTATGCCTAATATTTTTTCGGGTTATTTTGGTGTTTAATGTTTCATTATGTAACTTAGATTGGGTTTTTTCGTGACTGACGTTAAAAATTTCTCGTTATCTAATATAAACGCGACACATGACATACTTTGATATTTTCTTTAATTTTATTTTTTTAAAAGTTAAAATATCTTTAATTTTATAAAAAAAAACCTCAAAATCTTTAATTTCTCTCAAATCCCCAAATCTAAACCCTAGATCATAAATTCCTCCCATCCCACCACCGATTCAACCACCTCCAGTCATTCTTGACTTCGTCGGTCCTCCATGACCGAAAGCACCATGATTTCGTCGTCGAAAACTGGCGAATGAACTGCCGATTGCTCTATCGACGAACATCCAAAAATGAAGAAAAAAGAGACTAGTTAGGCTTCGAATCGACAGCTAAAGGGTGGAGTGTTGAACGGTAATGTACCCGACGCTTGGGTGGTGAATGGTGAACTGCCGACGTGTGGGGATGTCGGATAATGAGGGAGATGTGATTTGAAGGTTTTTTTTAAAGAAATTAAAACTTTGAGATTTTTTAAGAAGTACACAATTTTAAAATAATTCAAAAATTAAATAAAAAATAAAACATGCCACATTTCATGTTATACATAATTTTTTTAACGGTCATTGACGAAAAACTTCAATCTGACTTACGGATTGTAACGTTAATTATCAAAATGGCCCGAAAAAAAAATTAAGCACCAAATTAGGAAAAAAAATATATGTTGGACACTTTTTTGACCATTAAGCCTATCTAATAATACTTTGGTTAACTAATTCAAATTTGATAGTATATATATATATATATATATTATGAGTCAATGTTTTCAATCTAATTATTCTATTTATCCAATTTTAATCTTGTTTGAAAAATCTAATATCTCGTACAAACTAATTCTCAGTTATAGAACACTTTATAACAATAAAAAAGGAAGATCAAAAAGCTCATAAGCCTTCATTTTTCCCGACTGAGACTGAAACTTAATTCGATTAATTTTGTTGAGACCTAAATTCAAAGCATATTTAATGGCATAATACGAAAGTTTGGGATTTCAGTCCAAATTGTATAGAAATGGGATTTAACGAAAGCAAAGCAATGCTTTTGGCAGGGGATGGTGTTTGTGGATACAAACCTGATCAATCTTGTACATTGCAGCAAACACAGACATTACAAAAGACATTGGTCCAAATTAAATTACAACGACTTCAGTTTCTTTTTTGAGCCCCCCCAAATGAAAGGGAAAAAAGCAAAAGGAAGGAACTTTAAAACTATCTGTGCCATCACCTGGTTATCTTCTCCGAGCTCCGAGTCCAGTATCTGCTACAAATAGCTGTATATACTTTCAAGGGATGAGTATAAATGTCAGATATTATGTTCTTCATGTTTTTCCACATCCAGAACTCTTTCCCAGACTGGCTAGCTATAAATATCTGCAACAAAGAAAAATGGCCTTGCTTAGCTTATGTAAACGAAAGTCGTGTTTAACAATGCATATTGCATACAACACAGATGCACCTCATCTCCTTAACCATTCCGAGGGTGAATACATCGAAACATTCTGCGTGTTTTGCCACAGAAAATATCACACGACAAAACCTGAGGAAGACGATGAGAGTTTGAACGATTAATCATTCAACCTACTACCGTCCCTGTGTATTAGATGGGTGCATAATCAACTATTATGCTAAACAGGGAAGAGTTTTTTGTAGATATATAGGTTCGGGAGAGGAGACACACACCAATCTTTTTGTTCAACAACTGAAGGCATTTCACCGGACAGACGGTAAATATAGGACGAGCTTAAAAGGATCCTAACAAATTCAGCCTCAAAACCATTCATCACGAACTCATGTTGCAAAAGGCAAACATCAAAATTGGTAGTTATTCAACTTTTTTTCTAAACCAGGAAGCGCCAACATTTTTAACCATACATAACTTATAGACAAATCATTTATGTCATGCCATGTGTGCCGCAGATATCAAGAGCAATTTAAATGCCGAAGCATATTTAGCTCTTGAATCTTTGATCGGAATCAATATGCTTCTAGGCACATGGCACTGCCGGTAAAAGCCAACCTCTGTTGGCTGACCAGCAATGGAGAAACATCCATTTTCGGCTGACACACCTAGAAATAAATTAGACGGACAGATAAAAGTTTATCCACACGCGCGCGCGCACACACACACATATATCATATTATCATACCTATCAACTAAGTAGCAAGCCTGCAACATTTCAGGACATTCCAAATAGATGTACTTCCAGAGACTCCAGCCATCATAACCATGCATTTAACAGAATGGAACACCCAATACACCAACAGAACAAGTAACATTCTGAAACGACTACAGGTTTAGAGGGGCACAGAGTGGCAAATTATCAAACGGCCAACCTCCAACAAATCAGTGGATGATAGAAAAGTTCGGCAGATATAAGAGGCAAGTTTCGTACGTGATAAAACCAGCCTTCGTCCTTTTTCCCAGCTATATAGTTAACAAGATAAGCAAACAGTCTCACTTCCCACATCAAAACACTAAAAACTTAATGGCCTAGCATAATATCTTCAAACTGAAATCAAACATCAACCATTGCTACTATGCAACATCTGAGAAGGGAGACCAAGTATTCATGCAAAGTTTAACATCAAACACACAATATACAACAATACAAAGCATGTTAATCAATCAGATAACAAATACAACAATACAAAAAGCTAAACATGGTTTCTTTCATGAGGAAGAATAGGCCTCACCACTGGAACCCGAGGATCGTTTGCCGCGCTTGATCTTCTCGAGCTGCACCTGGGTATCCATAAACATCCTCATCCTCTGCACTTCCAAATCTTTAGCAAATTGCATTCTTTGTTTCTCCAATTCCACCATCTGCCTCAGCTTCTCCCCTTCCACACTTTCATAAACTTGACCAAACCTTTCTATCGCTCTGGCCAATCTCTTCATCCCTTCCCTCTCCTCTCCTTCGCCTTCACGTTCAATTTCCTCTCCCTCGCTTTCCTCTCCCTCTTCCTCGTCACTCTCTACAGCAGCAGCCGCCGCTGCAGCAGCAGCAACGGCTGAATAATTTCTCTTGAAATACCCATCGTCCACAGCCGGCCTCTTCTGTGGAAGTGCGACAACCGTAGCCGGCGCCGGAGTCCTCCTGTAAGGCAACGGAAGCGGAAGAGCCAGAGGAGGAGACCCGGGGATCCTCGGCGACATCTTTGGCGACGGTGAAACCTTCTTAGCTGAAAAATTAGATCCGATAAGAGCATCCAATCGTTCAAAGAACGGCCACGACGACGTTAGGGTTCCGTTTGAAGCGGTGACCGCAGTCTTCTCGACCTTATACTTCTTCTTGATGGTATCAACCCGGTTCTTACACTGAACATCGGTACGATGGGTCTTCTTAGTATGGCCGTGAAGCGCATTAACGGCGTCGGCGACATCCTGCCAATCTTTCTGACGGAGATTCCCACGGTTAAGCTCGACGTAACGGCGACCCCAAGCGTCGATGAGGGTAGACGTGGCTTCCTCCGACCAACAATCTTCACGGACGGGTAACGTCCGTGAGCCGGGAGTGGTTGAAGGAGGGGTGATTGTAGCTAACGGCGTAACGGAATCGGTGATATCGGCCATTGATTTAGGTTTTTATGATGAAAAGGGGAGAAATTAGGGTTAATGATTTAAAGAAGGGGTTCGGCGATGACTCGGCCGACACATGAGAGAAGCGTGAGAGTAGGGAAAGGGAATAATAGGGAAAGTGGGGGTCGCCGGGATGTGAGAGAGAGAGCGCGTGAGGTCAGGCTGACTGACCGGCTCAGGTGGCTCGGGCTCGGGTCATTCATCGGATTAGTCTCGGCTACAACTAGTCCAGTTGGCATTTTTTGACGTTAACTTTTTCGTTGTTGCTCGCCTGCTTAACGTATCGGAAAACGGCTTGATCCACAAATTTGGTGCCCAAATTCTATATTTTTACCCCACATTGGTACTTATTATTATTTTTAATCAAAAAGTGGTACTCAAACTATTCTCTTATTATTTAAATTAATTTAGTGAGTGAGTGAAACTCGACTCGATTAGATGTAAAAAAATCGACTCAATTTAATTCGTATTATAATTTTATAAATTTAACTTAAAAAATTCAAATAAAATTTAATAATTGAGCATATATGACAATTACGCTCACAAGTGTGTTCTACGAAGAATTTGACAAATTAAAGCACTAGAGAAAATTATATATGAATAAATATATATACATGTTGATATATAAAAATATGAATAAATATATATGTGCATATCTTATATGATTAGAGAAAATTATTTAAATTGAAATCAAACAGTACTATAACATGATAAATAATTACAATTAAATTTTTATAGGAACTCAAAAACTCGACTCAAATCGAAAAAATTTCAAATAAAGTTTGAGTTATAAAATATGACGCGTCAACTCGAATAACTCAAAAAAAATTACTCGATTCGACTCGATCAAACGCTCACCCCTAATTAGAGGTGTCTTTTAAACCCTCTAACAACTTCATGGTTGTTATTAGTCGTTGGGGGTTGTTTAGAGACCTTTGGGACATTAATTTCAGCCATAAATGCAGTTCTGAGCTCATCGGTATCGATATTCGAGGTAGGGTATCGGTACCTACCTTAAAAAGAAAGAGTCGTTGGAGCATTTAATACACACGAGTATCGGTACAGATACAATTGTATTGCTACGAACCCAAGGGGTATCGATACGTCTAAGACCATATCGGTACTGATATTGGCTACTAAAATTTAAAAAACTTTAGAGATGAAAATTGTATCGGTACTCAAAAATTTGTACTCGTACGGGCACAAAGGGTATCGATACGAGGACAAGCATATCGATACTCAATGCATGTGTTTTACACTTTGGCTATTTAAAATCATTTAAAGAACATGCTAAAAACCATTGAAAACCTTTCAAACATATTTTCAAATTATTTAGAGTTTGAATAAGTTTTGCAATAATTCAAACAAGTTTATATTTTTTTCAAATTATTATATCAAAATAAAAATATTAACATATTCAAATTATCATAATGAATCTTATCCAAACTCCTTTATAAAATATATAAAAAAATTGATCATTCTTATAGTATTTCCTTAATTAGTACTCATTAAGACGATTATACAAAATGTGCCAAAATATAAATATCCAATGGGACATGTTTAAATAAATTTTCTCAAAAATTTCAAATGCTTCTAGCATTTTAAATCTTTCCAGGATAAATAGGGATCCACAAAATAATTAGACGCGTATAAAATTTTATAACTGCCAAAGTAATTGCATCCACCATGAAGTAATTAAAATTCTTCATAATGCACAATTCAAGTCGTATTTATATCTCACGACCATTTATTTATACCCCACTTACATTACACATTTAAGTGTTTGGACTACTGGTCTAAAAACTTCACTTTTGGAAGTTTAAAGTGTAACACTTTGATTTTATATAGCGTAAAAAAAGAAGAAGAGGGTTTGTGGTTGTGGGGGTTTGAACCCACAACCTTTTGGTAGCTAAGCTTTTGACCCAGCCAACCGAGCTAGACAACTCTTAGTGATTAAGGTTCTTTTTTCTTTCTTTTGAACCCTTCTAGTTGTGCACCTAAGGTAATTAAAGCCCAATCTGACTTTTCACCTACCAAACACTTACACCATTCGAATTCGAAAGAAAAAAAAAAAAAAAGAAGCTCTCACCTAACCCACCGTCGCTTCATCTCCGATCTGCACCACCGCTCGTCGGTGATCATCACCGCCGTCACCATTGGGAGGGTCGTCGCATCCTGACCACACCCATGGTCGTCACGCGCGCTACCGAGCTGCCCATCGCCGGTGAAGACTCGTTGAAGGTTCGAACTATCAAACCCAAACCGCCGCCATCGTTTTATGCTTTTCCGGCTCAGTTCGCCGTCCGTTTGCGACACGGCCGCCGGATCTAGAATCCCCATGTCACGGAGAACAAAACCCCTCTAATCGTTCGTCGATCCGTCGCCGGAAGAGCCCTCGTCGGAGCTTCGCAATTTTCCGGCATAATCGTACCATTTAAGGTAATTTCAGGCTCATTTCCGACTTGGTTTGTATCGATATTGTATGGTTTGGAGTGTAAAATTTATGTGCTTCTGTTTTTCGGCAGAAACGGTGCCAGAAGTGTCTCCGGCGACCGTCCGGTGACCAGAATATTTGGGTGAGTGAACCGTCCGACCCGACCCGTTTGTCCGAGTCGACTCAGTGAGTCAGCTCGCCCGAGTTGACTCAGTGAGTCAGCTCACCCGAGTTGACTCAATGAGTCAAACCAGTTGACCTGTGACATTAGCATGACGTCAGCGTTGACTTGATCGCTGGCGTCAGCGTTGACTTTGACCGTTGACCAAAAAGTCAAATTTTCCGAAAACTCATATTTTATGTTTCTTGACGTCCTGAGTCCGTTTTTGAAGCCCGTTTTGTAAAATTCCGACCCGAAGGCCTCCAAATCTGACCTTGAACCCGAAAGTGTTTGTGTGTCTAATTTTGTTAAGAGCTCTTTGGATAAGGACTGAATTGTGAATCTATGTTGTTGAAGGTATCAAAGTATCCTTGAATTTGAGATGTTGGGAGCCGTCAAATCTTGGGATCGAGTGCGATCGAATGAGGTGTCATGAATCAACCGTTATAGCTCGGAACTAAGGTAATACATTACTACCTTCCGCATTCTTTCAAAACTTGTTGGTATTCAGTTAATGCTTGCACGACCATGATTGAGCATATGATTAATTTCACTAATGTCGATCAATTAAGAAATAAGAATATTAATGGCCAAGGCATATATTCGATTAAGAGGTTTGATAAATCAAAAAGATTTCTGAGTTCAATAAGCGATTAACAAAAACGGTTGATCTCTAAATTTGATTGTGTTGGCTAATGAATTACGAAAATGCCTCAATGTATGAAAATAACTAAAATACCCCTATCAATGAAAGTGGTTTGAGAATTTACACTAGATCCGGTTTATCAACTAATTCTTCTGAAAATCTTGAACTGGCTTGGGAAGTTATCGCAACGAGGCTTCACCTTTGAGATTGTAAATTGCTCAGATTCTGTTAGAAATTGAATAAATCTCTGAAGACAATTGCGAGAAAATATTTGTATGTCTGAATTAGTCAAAGTTGCGTAAATTGTTGAATCGTTGAAAGTGACTAAAATGTTTGGAAATACTGGTAATGCTGAACTGATCAGAATATCCATAATGACCAAAAAGAATAATCTATCCTCGGCAGCAAGTGCCAAATTGATCAAAATGATGATTTTACCCTTGAGAACTTAAATGAAAGAATAGTTGGAAGGATTGAAAGACTCTGAACAATCGTAACACCTTCGAGCATCGAATTGTCTGAAATACCCTCGGATATTATAATGATTGAGAATATTTCTAAGACATGGAATTGAGAACTCCAAATAAGGCCAACCATGAAATGACTCAAACAAGAAGTGGTAATATACGACCCGTGTCTGTTGGTCGTTTATGATACTAAGAGGATATTGGAGGAATACCATATAAAGGCGTACAGTTTATTGTGAGAAAGTACATAGCTAATTGTAAGAGAGATCTGTTTTTATAAGGTACTCTCGATGTTTTGGAATGAGTTCAAGTACAATGCACATGTTTGAATACTTGGAAAATACTATCCGAATATATGCTTGATCTTTAGAATAAGTTCAGTGGACGATTGGTGATGGTGAACTATTGTTGTTATGCTACGTAGTCAGTTCTGAGAAATGAATGGTTGAAGTGTACCAATCCGGTGAGATATTAAACACGGTGTTAATGGGTTCCGATTAGTTCAAAAGGGGTTTGGAAACTTGACGAGCAACTAGAAGTCATAAATTCTATACATCACCGTTTATACATTGTTGGTTCAAATTACCAGTTTACCCCTATTGAAGGTCAAAATGACCTTAATACCCTAATAGGTTGTAACATTTAATTCTGCTCGCGATATATCTAAAATCCCGATGATTCTGATGCATCAACTTCTGATGTTGATTCGATCCGTCTTATCGAACTCCCCTATTCGTAGGGACCTCGTTCTGAAATCAGTCTAAAATTGACAAATGTCATCTTTCTGATATCTATCAAGTACATTTAAGAAATGAATTGGGCCATAAAGCGCGTACCATGTATCGGTAAATACTTTCTGTTCTAAATCAAGTCCATAGGCTTAAAATTTAGAAGTATGATACTGTAATATGAAAAGAAAACAATTCTATGATTTTTGACCTCTGATATGAAAAATATATCTGATATCTGAAATTTGAATACGAAATAATAATAATAATAATAATAATAATAATAATAATAATGTTAATAAAATAAATTGATATCTGTCTTCTAGTATAAAAATAGATTTGATATCTATTTTCTGTAATACTGTCTTCTAAATATAAACTGAAATTTATCTGGGGTATATTATATAGGATATGAATGATGATCTGTAGGCTCAATGCTGGTAAGTCATTCTGGACCTAAGCTCCTACGCCCAATAGGCCTAGGGTAAGCTTTCTGTTAAGCTCATATGCCCACGGGCCTAGGGTAAGTCTTTCTGGACCTAAGGCATCCCCTTAGGTAGGCTCCTACGCTTCAAGCTTAGGGTAAGACCTTCTGTATGCAGTTCAGGGCGAATTGCACTTTAGAGTTCGGTTGAGGGTAGTCAAGTTAATTAATAGAACTTTCTGACCTCTTCTGAAACATACCCTACTAAATTAATGTATCAATGTTGAACCCTCAGTAAACTTACAATTTGCATTTAATGAACCACTTTGAACTCCTTAATTCAACTTCTGAAATCTGAATCTCTTTTGAATTTCTGCTTTAGACTCACATCTTGAGGTTCAGGTGATCTAATAAAGAACAACTTTGTTACCTTTTGGTATAATGCTCCTCTGAAATCTCGAATCGTAATTTGAGCTTATCGTTACCCAGTTCTTCATGACAGTGTTAAGCTTGCCTTACCTACTTGTGCTTTTAGCATCCCTTGGTAGTTTGTATTACTGAGCTTTTCGAAGCTCACGTTGTTTTTACCATCACAGGTTAGATGATCGACCATGTCGCAGCTGTCAACATCGATATGGAGTTTCTTCGATTTGCTTGCGGAGTATGGTATCTGTGTAATTAGGGGGCATGTATGTCACATCTTGATTTACATCCGAGTCTAAAACTTGTTTTAGCAATTCGTATCATAGTTTTTTTTTTATTTTGTAGTCTGAATATTTTTTTTGGAATTGTATTCTAATTCAAAATTTGATTTATGATTTTAAATGATTAACGATTTGTTTATTTGAAATTTTAATGTGGGTCGCTCATGTGACCCTAATGTAACTTCCTAGGATCCGTGGTAACGCATAGACGGGTCTAGGGGGTTACATTTAGTGGTATCAGAGCTTAGAGTTGCGTCTTTCTGGGTAGATCGGCCGATCGTCTGTCATAGAGTGTCTAGTCTGTGCATGCCCCTAGCATAACCGTACTCCTCCGAGCCGAAACTCTGATGTCGAATCCTTTTCTGAAATAACTGAATCTAAGCTTTCTGTACGCTGTAACTCGAATCGTAATGACAAGGAATGTCTGTAACATTCGTCTGTGAATTGAATTAACTTAATGGATTTGAACCTGGAGTGAGAACTTGAGATGGTTCGTACATGTGAAATTGAATATCTGATTTAGTGAAGAAAAAATGTCTGGTTTTGTGAGGTAACTGATATAAGATTTCATGAAGGGCTATTCGGTGATAATGATCATTTTTTTTATACCCTAATGGAAATGTGATAAAGACTCCATGAACTTACAAGAAAAGTGTTTGTGATTGTGCTGAAAGAGTATATTTTGTGGTGCCTCTGTTGTATACGAGGGAAGCAGTTGCCTGAATACTGTGCTGAAGGTATGAGATATCCATTCAATACCCCGGGTATGTTTGGTTGATATAAAGAAAGACATTTTTGAAATTTGAGGCATGGTAGACCGTTATGTACCATTTCTGACTAAAATTTAATATTTACATCTTGATTCCGGAAAACCTTACGGGAGGCTTTGGGTACTTGTTTGAATCACAGTTAAAGTTCTTCGTCCGTAAACTGATAGTCAACTTGAAAGAGTAATTCGGATTCTAGGAGATATACATTTGGGTCGTATGATTGACTTCTGTGGAAGTTCCAAATGTTTCTTATTCTTGACTAAGACTGGTTATAGTAAAAGATATGAGACAAGTTTTCGCTTGGCACCTTATGAAGTATAGTATGGTTTAGAATACCATATTCAGATAAGTTGGTTTGGGTTGTAAAACGAGATGGGTTTTGGCCAGGATGGTCTAAGTGATTGAGGGCGCAATCAGATTGACATGTGACCGTTTGAGAGTCTCAAGAAACAAGGATACTCTGATGGAAAAGTTTCAGTACAAAAATAGATGAAAGTGTAATCTATCTATTTCTCCGACTCAGGTAAATTTCGAGGACGAAATTTCTTTTTAGGTGGGGAGAGTTGTAACACTCTGATTTTATTTAGCGTAAAAAAAAAGAGGGTTTGTGGTTGTGGGGGTTTAAACCCACAACCTCTTGGTAGCTAAGCTTTTGACCCAGCCAACCGAGCTAGACAACTCTTAGTGATTAAGGTTCCTTTTTTTTCTTTTGAACCCTTCTAGTTGTGTACCTAAGGTAATTAAAGCCCAATCTGACTTTTCACCTACCAAATACTTACACCATTCGAATTCCAAAGAAAAGAAAAAAAAAGAAAAAAAAAAGAAGCTCTCACCTAACCCACCGTCGCCTCATCTCCGATCTGCACCACCGCTCGTCGGTGATCATCACTGCCGTCACCATTGGGAGGGCCGTCGCATCTTACCACACCCATGGTCGTCACGCGCGCTACCGAGCTGCCCATCGCCGGTGAAGACTCGTTGGAGGTTCGAACTATCAAACCCAAACCGCCGCCATCGTTTTATGCTTTTCCGGCTCAGTTCGCCGTCCGTTTGCGACACGGCCGCCGGATCTAGAATCCCCATGTCACGGAGAACAAAACCCCTCTAATCGTTCGTCGATCCGTCGTCGGAAGAGCCCTCGTCGGAGCTTCGCGATTTTCCGGCGTAATCGTACCATTTAAGGTAATTTCCGGCTCATTTCCGACTTGGTTTGTACCGATATTGTATGGTTTGGAGTGTAAAATTTATGTGCTTCTGTTTTTCGGTAGAAACGGTGCCAGAAGTGTCTCCGGCGACCACTCCGGTGACCGTCCTGTGACTAGAATATTTGGGTGAGTGAACCGTCCGACCCATCCGACCCGACCCGTTTGTCCGAGTCGACTCAGTGAGTCAGCTCGCCCGAGTTGACTCAGTGAGTCAGCTCACCCGAGTTGACTCAATGAGTCAAACCAGTTGACCTGTGACGTCAGCGTTGACTTGATCGCTGACGTTAGCGTTGACTTTGACCGTTGACCAAAAAGTCAAATTTTCCGAAAACTCATATTTTATGTTTTCTAACGTCCTGAGTCCGTTTTTGAAGCCCGTTTTGTAAAATTCCGACCCGAAGGCCTCCGAATCTAACCTTGAACCCGAAAGTGTTTGTGTGTCTAATTTTGTTAAGAGCTCTTTGGATAAGGACTGAATTGTGAATCTATGTTGTTGAAGGTATCAAAGTATCCTTGAATTTGAGATGTTGGGAGCCGTCAAATCTTGGGATCGAGTGCGATCGAATGAGGTGTCATGAATCAACCGTTATAGCTCGGAACTAAGGTAATACATTACTACCTTCTGCATTCTTTCAAAACTTGTTGGTATTCGGTTAATGCTTGCACGACCATGATTGAGCATATGATTAATTTCACTAATGTCGATCAATTAAGAAATAAGAATATTAATGGCCAAGGCATATATTCGATTAAGAGGTTTGATAAATCAAAAAGATTTCCGAGTTCAATAAGCGATTAACAAAAACGGTTGATCTCTAAATTTGAATGTGTTGGCTAATGAATTACGAAAATGCCTCAATGTATGAAAATGACTAAAATACCCCTATCAATGAAAGTGGTTTGAGAATTTACACTAGATCCGGTTTATCAACTAATTCTTCTGAAAATCATGAACTGGCTTGGGAAGTTATCGCAACGAGGCTTCACCTTTGAGATTGTAAATTGCTCAGATTCTGTTAGAAATTGAATAAATCTCTGAAGACAATTGCGAGAAAATATTTGTATGTCTGAATTAGTCAAAGTTGCGTAAATTGTTGAATCGTTGAAAGTGACTAAAATGTTTGGAAATACTGGTAATGCTGAACTGATCAGAATATCCATAATGACCAAAAAGAATAATCTATCCTCGGCAGCAAGTGCCAAATTAATCAAAATGATGATTTTACCCTTGAGAACTTAAATGAAAGAATAGTTGGAAGGACTGAAAGACTCTGAACAATCGTAACACCTTCGAGCATCGAATTGTCTGAAATACCCTTGGATATTATAATGATTGAGAATATTTCTAAGACATGGAATTGAGAACTCCAAATAAGGCCAACCATGAAATGACTCAAACAAGAAGTGGTAATATACGACCCATGTCTGTTGGTCGTTTATGATACTAAGAGGATATTGGAGGAATACCATATAAAGGCGTACAATTTATTGTGAGAAAGTACATAGCTAATTGTAAGAGAGATCTGTTTTTATAAGGTACTCTCGATGTTTTGGAATGAGTTCAAGTACAATGCACATGTTTGAATACTTGGAAAATACCATCCGAATATATGCTTGATCTTTAGAATAAGTTCAGTGGACGATTGGTGATGGTGAACTATTGTTGTTATGCTACGTAGTCAGTTCTGAGAAATGAATGGTTGAAGTGTACCAATCCGGTGAGATATTAAACACGGTGTTAATGGGTTCCGATTAGTTCAAAAGGGGTTTGGAAACTTGACGAGCAACTAGAAGTCATAAATTCTGTACATCACCATTTATACATTGTTGGTTCAAATTACCAGTTTACCCCTCTTGAAGGTCAAAATGACCTTAATACCCTCATAGGTTGTAACATTTAATTCTGCTCGCGATATATCTAAAATCCCGATGATTCTGATGCATCAACTTCCGATGTTGATTCGATCTGTCTTATCGAACTCCCCTATTCGTAGGGACCTCGTTCTGAAATCAGTCTAAAATTGACAAATGTCATCTTTCTGATATCTATCAAGTACATTTAAGAAATGAATTGGGCCATAAAGCGCGTACCATGTATCGGTAAATACTTTCTGTTCTAAATCAAGTCCATAGGCTTAAAATTTAGAAGTATGATACTGTAATATGAAAAGAAAACAATTCTATGATTTTTGACCTCTGATATGAAAAATATATCTGATATCTGAAATTTGAATACGAAATAATAATAATAATAATAATAATAATAATAATGTTAATAAAATAAATTGATATCTGTCTTCTAGTATAAAAATAGATTTGATATCTATTTTCTGTAATATTGTCTTCTGAATATAAACTGAAATTTATCTGGGGTATATTATCTAGGATATGAATGATGATCTATAGGCTCAGCGCTGGTAAGTCCTTCTGGACCTAAGCTCCTACGCCCAATAGGCATAGGGTAAGCCTTTCTGTTAAGCTCCTATGCCCACGGGCCTAGGGTAAGTCTTTCTGGACCTAAGGCATCCCCTTAGGTAGGCTCCTACGCTTCAAGCTTAGGGTAAGACCTTCTGTATGCAGTTCAGGGCGAATTGCACTTTAGAGTTCGGTTGAGGGTAGTCAAGTTAATTAATAGAACTTTCTGACCTCTTCTGAAACATACCCTACTAAATTAATGTACCAATGTTGAACCCTCAGTAAACTTACAATTTGCATTTAATGAACAACTTTGAACTCCTTAATTCAACTTCTAAAATCTGAATCTCTTTTGAATCTCTGCTTTAGACTCACATCTTGAGGTTTAGGTGATCTAATAAAGAACAACTTTGTTACCTTTTGGTATAATGCTCCTCTGAAATCTCGAATCGTAATTTGAGCTTATCGTTACCCAGTTCTTCATGACAGTGTTAAGCTTGCCTTACCTGCTTGTGCTTTTAGCATCCCTTGGTAGTTTGTATTACTGAGCTTTTCGAAGCTCACGTTGTTTTTACCATCACATGTTAGATGATCGACCATGTAGCAGCTGTCAACATCGATATGGAGTTTCTTCGATTTGCTTGCGGAGTATGGTATCTGTGTAATTAGGGGGCATGTATGTCACATCTTGATTTACATCCGAGTCTAAAACTTGTTTTAGCAATTCGTATCATAGTTTTTTTTATTTTGTAGTCTGAATATTTTTTTTGGAATTGTATTCTAATTCGAAATTTGATTTATGATTTTAAATGATTAACGATTTGTTTATTTGAAATTTTAATGTGGGTCGCTCATGTGACCCTAATGTAACTTCCTAGGATCCGTGGTAACGCATAGGCGGGTCTAGGGGGTTACATTTAGTGGTATCAGAGCTTAGAGTTGCGTCTTTCTGGGTAGATCGACCGATCGTCTGTCATAGAGTGTCTAGTCTGTGCATGCCCCTAGCATAACCGTACTCCTCCGAGCCGAAACTCTGATTTCGAATCCTTTTCTGAAATAACTGAATCTAAGCTTTCTGTACGCTGTAACTCGAATCGTAATGACAAGGAATGTCTGTAACATTCGTCTGTGAATTGAATTAACTTAATGGATTTGAACCTGGAGTGAGAACCTGAGATGGTTCGTACATGTGAAATTGAATATCTGATTTAATGAAGAATAAATGTCTGGTTTTGTGAGGTAACTGATATAAGATTTCATGAAGGGCTATTCGGTGATAATGATCATTTTTTTATACCCTAATGGAAATGTGATAAAGACTCCATGAACTTACAAGAAAAATGTTTATGATTGTGCTGAAAGAGTATATTCTGTGGTGCCTCTGTTGTATACGAGGGAAGCAGTTGCCTGAATACTATGCTGAAGGTATGAGATATCCATTCAATACCCCGGGTATGTTTGGTTGATATAAAGAAAGACATTTTTGAAATTTGAGGCATGGTAGACCATTATGTACCATTTCTGACTGAAATTTAATATTTACATCTTGATTCCGGAAAACCTTACGGGAGGCTTTGGGTACTTGTTTGAATCACAGTTAAAGTTCTTCGTCCGTAAACTAATAGTCAACTTGAAAGAGTAATTCGGATTCTAGGAGATATACATTTGGGTCGTATGATTGACTTCAGTGGAAGTTCCAAATGTTTCTTATTCTTGACTAAGACTGGTTATAGTAAAAGATATGAGACAAGTTTTCGCTTGGCACCTTATGAAGTATAGTATGGTTTAGAATACCATATTCAGATAAGTTGGTTTGGGTTGTAAAACGAGATGGGTTTTGGCCAGGATGGTCTAAGTGATTGAGGGCGCTATCAGATTGACATGTGACCGTTTGAGAGTCTCAAGAAACAAGGATACTCTGATGGAAAAGTTTCAATACAAAAATAGATGAAAGTGTAATCTCCCTATTTCTCCAACTCATGTAAATTTCGAGGACGAAATTTCTTTTTAGGTGGGGAGAGTTGTAACACTCTGATTTTATTTAGCGTAAAAAAAGAAGAGGGTTTGTGGTTGTGGGGGTTTGAACCCACAACCTCTTGGTAGCTAAGCTTTTGACCCAGCCAACCGAGCTAGACAACTCTTAGTGATTAAGGTTCCTTTTTTTTCTTTTGAACCCTTCTAGTTGTGTACCTAAGGTAATTAAAGCCCAATCTGACTTTTCACCTACCAAACACTTACACCATTCGAATTCCAATGAAAAGAAAAAAAAAGAAGTTCTCACCTAACCCACCGTCGCCTCATCTCCGATCTGCACCACCGCTCGTCGGTGATCATCACCGCCGTCACCATTGGGAGGGCCGTCGCATCCTGACCACACCCATGGTCGTCACGCGCGCTACCGAGCTGCCCATCGCCGGTGAAGACTCATTGGAGGTTCGAACTATCAAACCCAAACCACCGCCATTGTTTTATGCTTTTCCGGCTCAGTTCGCCGTCTGTTTGCGACACGGCCGCCGGATCTAGAATCCCCATGTCACGGAGAACAAAACCCCTCTAATCGTTCGTCGATCCGTCGCCGGAAGAGCCCTCATCGGAGCTTCGCGATTTTCCAGCGTAATCGTACCATTTAAGGTAATTTCCGGCTCATTTCCGACTTGGTTTGTACCGATATTGTATGGTTTGGAGTGTAAAATTTATGTGCTTCTGTTTTTCGGCAGAAACGGTGCCAGAAGTGTCTCCGGCGACCACTCCGGCGACCGTCCTGTGACCAGAATATTTGGGTGAGTGAACCGTCCGACCCATCCGACCCGACCCGTCCGACCCGACCCGTTTGTCCGAGTCGTCTCAGTGAGTCAGCTCGCCCGAGTTGACTCAGTGAGTCAGCTCACCCGAGTTGACTCAATGAGTCAAACCAGTTGACCTGTGACGTCAGCATGACGTCAGCGTTGACTTGATCGCTGACGTCAGCGTTGACTTTGATCGTTGACCAAAAAGTCAAATTTTCCGAAAACTCATATTTTATGTTTTCTGACGTCCTGAGTCCGTTTTTGAAGCCCGTTTTGTAAAATTCCGACCCGAAGGCCTCCGAATCTGACCTTGAACCCGAAAGTGTTTGTGTGTCTAATTTTGTTAAGAGCTCTTTGGATAAGGACTGAATTGTGAATCTATGTTGTTGAAGGTATCAAAGTATCCTTGAATTTGAGATGTTGGGAGCCGTCAAATCTTGGGATCGAGTGCGATCGAATGAGGTGTCATGAATCAACCGTTATAGCTCGGAACTAAGGTAATACATTACTACCTTCTGCATTCTTTCAAAACTTGTTGGTATTCAGTTAATGCTTGCACGACCATGATTGAGCATATGATTAATTTCACTAATGTCGATCAATTAAGAAATAAGAATATTAATGGCCAAGGCATATATTCGATTAAGAGGTTTGATAAATCAAAAAGATTTCCGAGTTCAATAAGCGATTAACAAAAATGGTTGATCTCTAAATTTGATTGTGTTGGCTAATGAATTACGAAAATGCCTCAATGTATGAAAATTACTAAAATACCCCTATCAATGAAAGTGGTTTGAGAATTTACACTTGATCCGGTTTATCAACTAATTCTTCTGAAAATTATGAACTGGCTTGGGAAGTTATCACAACGAGGCTTCACCTTTGAGATTGTAAATTGCTCAGATTCTGTTAGAAATTGAATAAATCTTTGAAGACAATTGCGAGAAAATATTTGTATGTCTGAATTAGTCAAAGTTGCGTAAATTGTTGAATCGTTGAAAGTGACTAAAATGTTTGGAAATACTGGTAATGCTAAACTGATCAGAATATCCATAATGACCAAAAAGAATAATCTATCCTCGGCAGCAAGTGCCAAATTGATCAAAATGATGATTTTACCCTTGAGAACTTAAATGAAAGAATAGTTGGAAGGACTGAAAGACTCTGAACAATCGTAACACCTTCGAGCATCAAATTGTCTGAAATACCCTCGGATATTATAATGATTGAGAATATTTCTAAGACATGGAATTGAGAACTCCAAATAAGGCCAACCATGAAATGACTCAAACAAGAAGTGGTAATATACGACCCGTGTCTGTTGGTCGTTTATGATACTAAGAGGATATTGGAGGAATACCATATAAAGGCGTACAGTTTATTGTGAGAAAGTACATAGCTAATTGTAAGAGAGATCTGTTTTTATAAGGTACTCTCGATGTTTTGGAATGAGTTCAAGTACAATGCACATGTTTGAATACTTGGAAAATACCATCCGAATATATGCTTGATCTCTAGAATAAGTTCAGTGGATGATTGGTGATGGTGAACTATTGTTGTTATGCTACGTAGTCAGTTCTGAGAAATGAATGGTTGAAGTGTACCAATCCGGTGAGATATTAAACACGGTGTTAATGGGTTCCGATTAGTTCAAAAGGGGTTTGGAAACTTGACGAGCAACTAGAAGTCATAAATTCTGTACATCACCGTTTATACATTGTTGGTTCAAATTACCAGTTTACCCCTCTTGAAGGTCAAAATGACCTTAATACCCTCATAGGTTGTAACATTTAAATCTGCTCGCGATATATCTAAAATCCCGATGATTCTGATGCATCAACTTCCGATGTTGATTCGATCCGTCTTATCGAACTCCCCTATTCATAGGGACCTCATTCTGAAATCAGTCTAAAATTTACAAATGTCATCTTTCTGATATCTATCAAGTACATTTAAGAAATGAATTGGGCCATAAAGCGCGTACCATGTATCGGTAAATACTTTCTGTTCTAAATCAAGTCCATAGGCTTAAAATTTAGAAGTATGATACTGTAATATGAAAAGAAAACAATTCTATGATTTTTGACCTCTGATATGAAAAATATATCTGATATCTGACATTTGAATACGAAATAATAATAATAATGTTAATAAAATAAATAGATATCTGTCTTCTAGTATAAAAATAGATTTGATATCTATTTTCTGTAATACTGTCTTCTGAATATAAACTGAAATTTATCTGGGGTATATTATCTAGGATATGAATGATGATCTGTAGGCTCAGCGTTGGTAAGTCCTTCTAGACCTAAGCTCCTATGCCCAATAGGCCTAGGGTAAGCTTTTCTGTTAAGCTCCTATGCCCACGGGCCTAGGGTAAGTCTTTCTGGACCTAAGGCATCCCCTTAGGTAGGCTCCTACGCTTCAAGCTTAGGATAAGATCTTCTGTATGCAGTTCAGGGCGAATTGCACTTTAGAGTTCGATTGAGGGTAGTCAAGTTAATTAATAGAACTTTCTGACCTCTTCTGAAACATACCCTACTAAATTAATGTATCAATGTTGAACCCTCAGTAAACTTACAATTTGCATTTAATGAACCACTTTGAACTCCTTAATTCAACTTCTGAAATCTGAATCTCTTTTGAATCTCTGCTTTAGACTCACATCTTGAGGTTCAGGTGATCTAATAAAGAACAACTTTGTTACCTTTTGGTATAATGCTCCTCTGAAATCTCGAATCGTAATTTGAGCTTATCGTTACCCAGTTCTTCATGACAGTGTTAAGCTTGCCTTGTCTGCTTGTGCTTTTAGCATCCCTTGGTAGTTTGTATTACTGAGCTTTTCGAAGCTCATGTTGTTTTTACCATCACAGGTTAGATGATCGACCATGTCGCAGCTGTCAACATCGATATGGAGTTTCTTCGATTTGCTTGCGGAGTATGGTATCTGTGTAATTAGGGGGCATGTATGTCACATCTTGATTTACATCCGAGTCTAAAACTTGTTTTAGCAATTCGTATCATAGTTTTTTTTATTTTGTAGTCTGAATATTTTTTTTTGGAATTGTATTCTAATTTAAAATTTGATTTATGATTTTAAATGATTAATTATTTGTTTATTTGAAATTTTAATGTGGGTCGCTCCTGTGACCCTAATGTAACTTCCTAGGATCCGTGGTAACGCATAGGCGGGTCTAGGGGGTTACATAAAGTCTCTTTCTATGTTGGTCAATCGTTTAATAACCTATCTCATTTTCTTTCTTTACTTCTATAGAAGTATTCAATGTAAAATTGTTGTCGATAACTTTTTTTTTCGACTTCATTCTTTTCTTATAGTGACATAACTTGTCGAGATATCTTTTCGATCTTTATTGCATGTACTTGAAACTCTTATATAATTTTATTATTAGTTATGTCTTGGGTCTCTCCAGGAGTATCCGCCTCCAATGTATGATCATCTCATACTACTTTCCATTTGCGAGAGTTTTGATCATTTAAACTAATTTTAACTATTATGGTTCAGGCATGATTTACATCCATTCGCTCTAATATGTAATTTAAATTTAGAGCATTTTCAGCTGGTATATGAGGTCAATAAATATGTCTGGCATTTGACATATAATAATATGAATTATCTTATGAACTTTTGGTTCATATACGAGGATCTAGATAATGATAATTCATTTTCTTTCTTTATCTAGATGATTATTCTCTCCCTCTGATGTTGATAACTATCTCATAAATGATTCACCAATTAATATTTAAGAATTTACACATAAAAGGAGACTCGTATTCAACATATAATTCCAACTCTTTTTATATATTCATTTTGTGCGGTGTGATAGAGCAATTCACTGTAAATCGCACATTTAAAAATTTTAAAATGGGAAATATGACTTCTGACCAAAAGTCAAATCATAATGGGGAGTTTATTATAACTCGTTGGCTTGATGCGTATAAGTGTTGGTATATATGATGTAACCCCCTCGTCTCGGCCTAGCCAATAGACCGGACCGAACAGGTTACACGGGAAAAACCGAAACGAAACCTGTTAAGGCCTCACTCCAATTAGCAACCCTATTTTTTCATTTATATTTATCTTTTCTAAATGTCACAATTAATCCTAAATGTGAAGGCTACATCGGAAAAGCAAAAACGAAAACAATCCAAGCAGAGCATACGTCAACTTAAGTTTACCAATTAGCTTAATTGATCAAGTTCCGTGCACACTGGCAAAACCATCATAAATGATACATATAAACTCAATTAGGAAGCATACAAGCCATAAGAACTAAAATGTAACGTTCAGGAACCTTTGAAGATGTCATTTAACCGATTTAACTGCCTGCGTTTTGAAACAGGCTTGTCCGTTCCGAAACGAGGGCTCCATTTAAAAAGTAAGACCAAGTTGTTTCAAAATGGTCCCACCTTGTTCCGGAGCGGGATTCTACAGTGGCAAACCGTATCGGAACTGGTTTCAAAACAGAGGCTCACAGTGGTAAATTGTATCAAAACGGGGGCTCACAGTGGCAAATCGTATCGAAACGGTACCACCCCCGTTCCGATACGAGTACCCCTAGAACTGTCGACCGTTCCAAAACCATATCGAGCGTTTCGAAACGCCTACACATAGTTTGGCCCGAAATCATACTTTGACACCTCCAAACGTCCCCAAACTTGTCCCGAATCATCAAAAACCATATAGCAACATATCATAGATACATTCTAGATGAAAAGTATTCTAATCACATCATTAGACATGCATTCAAGCAATAAAGGGGATTTCAAGTCCAAGGCTCACAAAGACACTTAGTTTCAAAAACACTAACATGCCAAAACACAAAGCTATTCATACAAGGCCTTATCAAACCTCAACATATCATAGTATCAACATCTAAAACATGCTAGCAACATAAACAAAGTCAGAGCATAGGAGTTTGAACACCAACTCCTTAACATACAAAGCTAATATTCACATTGTCTAAGCATTATTACAAACACAAAACCATACTTTAAGCATGTAAGAAACTTGTTGGGTTTAGTAGCACGCTCGAATCGATCACCGAAATCGTCAAGGAGGGTCGTAAATGTTTGGTGGTTGAATTGGCTAAAATCGAAATAAAGGTAGACAAGTGACACAATGATTTTAGACTGGCTCGGGCTATTAACTAAGAACCTACTTCCACTACATTAGCACACCACTAAGGATTTCCCAATTCACACAACAATGAATTCGTCATCTTTTACTGGTTTAGGAGGAAACCATTACAACCCTATCTTTTAAACTTGGCTAAGATAGAACCAACTCTAGTTTTTCTCTCAAGGCTAAACTAGAACCTCTCCTTTTACAAGAGATTTATTTGGTAGACTTAAAACCTCACAAGGTGAGCGTTTACACAAATTTAAGCTCACGCGAGAACAAATGATTTACAATTAAACTCTCTCTAAAGACTATGTACAAGAGAATAGTAAAATAAAGATTTAGACTCTAATTCTCTTGACCATATTGTTTGGATGTTGTCTCTAACCATCTTCAAGTGTTCTGGCCTTCAATTTATAGTCCCAATTGAGTTTGTAGTCGTTACTAGCCGTTGGGGATGTTTTGGAGCCGATGGGGTCTTTATTTCCCACATTAATTGCAGTTTTGGTGCCTACCGTATCGGTACACAGGTACCCGTATCGGTACGCCCTTCTTCAGAACTAGCCGTTGGGGGCTGAAAAAGTTAGGCTGGTTTCGATACCAGCAAGGTGGTTTCAATACCTCTAGCTCTGCATCTGAGTTTTGCTTACTGGAAATGGTGGTATCGATACAGATCAAGGTGTATCGATACGAGTCTTGTAAAAATGATATTTTGGCCATTTAAAAAACATTTTAGACATGTTAAAAACGTATGAAACCATTTCAAACATATATTCAAGTTGTTTGGAATTTAAATAAGTTTTCAAAATATTCAAACAAGACCAAAAATATTTTTCAATTATTATATTAAAACATTAGTTCTTCAAAACTCCAAGAAACTCCTCCCTTGCCCACTTGCCTCCCGAATTCTCTAACGATCTGCATTGTTGGAAAAGGAGATCATAATCTTAAACGCTTAGTGAGTGGAGCTCTAAAACACAACAACAATGCAGTTTTAAACTATATTTTTAGATTTAAAGCAACCATTTAATGAAAATGTGTAAAGAAACACAAACATAAACAATACATGGTATGCACATGCATAACCAAAACCAGGTGGGACTACATATCACCGTACACAACAACTAGTAGTTTTTTATGGGACTACACATCACCGTACTCTTCTACTAGTCACTACCGGTGGGACTACACATCATCGTGGCAACGACAACCATTATGTGAGGCTCGACACCAACAACGACTACACAACAACATTAAACGGAGAGTAAAGGCAATCCACATTTCACACACATCACAAATAATCGTACACACCAACACTTAACAAATGAAGTGAATTAGCAAACTTACACTTGAGTTTAGGTTAGCCCTTAAGGCTCCACCCAAACCCTCAAAAACCCACTTTGAAATCATTTTAAACTTCAAAACGTTACCACTCACCGATTGAGCCCAAATGAAAGTCAAAACGCCGATCTCAAGCCTCCGTAGCACCCGATATCGCACCCGAAGTACCCAAATCAATATCCGCTGCTCCTAGACAACCCAAAACAAACTATTAGGGTGCTAAAATACTTGTAAATCAGTAACAACCCGAAAATCTACTCCTTGCAACCAAAACACTTTGATTCAAACTCATATTTCATCCAAACTTCACCATTTTCGTTCTAGAAAAACCCCGCACTGAATCCAGCCATTTCAACCACCAAAATACATCCAAAATCATCTAGAAACACTCTCCAACATCAAAGGAACCACCAGCCACGTTTTCAACCCAAAAACTCAACCCAAAAACTCAACCTTTTCAACCTAAAAATTCTATTTTTATACCCATTTTGGGTTTCCAACTATTAGCCACCATTTTAACATTTTTAGGACACCAAAGCATGATTAAAAACACCCTTAAATATGACCTTAAATTACCCATACGGAAATCTTATAGAAATACTCGTTTCTCAATCCCAACCCTAAATAAAAATGCATTTTTAATGGCTTTTAGAAGAAGGTTTTCAAAGAGTACACGCTAAATGTGTAAGAACTAAAACAAGGAAGATATTACCTTTAAAAATCTTGCTTGGATGATGGATTTGATGCAATGGAATAATAGTTTAGGGTTTAAGAGAGGTTTTGGAGAAAAGGAGATTTTTAAGAAGATGACACATTTTTCAAACTTCTTTTCAAACTTTTCTTTCTTTATTTTTTTATTCAAAATCCCATCTTCAAATTTCATTAATGACATTTTCGTAAATAATGACAATTTTTTTAATAAAATCATCGTTTTAAATCTAAATTTAACCTGGACTAATCCTAAATCAAAACTGATAAACTCTCGGGCCCTAAACCGGGGCATTACATGTGAAATATCTTATATATAATAAATATTTTGTTCTCATAGTTTGACTATTAAAGAGGAGTCGTCCAATTAAAATTTTGCTAAACCGTATTTCTCATAATCAATAGGCTTTGTAACAGTTATTTCAACTGATATAGCCTAAAATATAAACCCACTAGCTTTTGTAAGACGAATAGTCTAACTGCATAATTTGAATTCTTTTATAATCAATCTCACAAATTTCTACTTGTAAGTTGATAAAACAATGTAGATGCATCTACTAAAATCATATAAAATTTGTCTACATTTGTGAATAAATGGACAAAGAGATGGGAGAAAGAGAGAAATTTGTATTATTCTGAATATAAACTTGTGATGTAGGGAGACTTGGAGATGAATTGTGTCATTGAACCGGTTGATGTAGAAATGATGTAGAACCTCAAAAATTGACTTTAAGATGTTAATCCATTGATAGAGACGAGACTTTGATATCAATTGTTAAGCTCAAATACGTCAACTGAATCATCAAGATGGGGTGAATTTAATTTTAAATTAAAGTAGCAGAAGCAATAGAAAATTAAAAATTGAACACACATATTTATAATGGTTCGACTTTCTAACCAAAATCTACATCCACTATCTTAGTTACATAGTGAGATTTCTCAAATCACTAGATTTGTTTTCTTTTAAAGACAAAGAGATAACCTTACAACACCCTTAAAGTTTATACCCCAAAACATTAAGACACTATTTTCCTAAGATATTACAAATTTTGCAAACTAAGAAACCTCACAAAACTGAATGTTTGCACAGTTAAAGCACTCGCCTAAACACTTAAGCAAATTGACAATTGAGCTCAACAAGTGTTCTCTAATAAAAAAATAAGACTTTAAGGTACCAAAAATCACTTTCTTTACAATTGAATGTTGGTTATGTGTTTCTTATTTTTCCATGGCTGCTTGAAGAAGCCTTTTAGACTTTTTAATGAATTTATGACTGTTACTAGCTGTTGAGGGTTGTTAAGAACCGTTGGGAACTTTATTTTCAGCCATAATGCACTTTTGATGTATGACATATCGGTACGCGACCTTTCGTATCGGTACTTGCCTTAAGAAGAAAGAGTTGTTACTCACATCAAGCAAGGTGTACCAGTATGCGATACTTGAGTATCAATACATGCCCTTGCGTACCGGTACAACATATCTAGTACATATATGAAATCAACTCACTGAAAAAATAAAGACCTTTGCGTATTGGTACGCTTACGACTGTATTGATATGAGCTATTGAGAATCGGTACTCAAAGTAGGATACCGGTACCCACAGCCCGTTTTTAACACTTACACAATTTTAAAAGTATTTGCTCAAGTCAAAAATACTTCAAAAGTCTTTCGAAGATATTTTTCAAGTTAAATGCCCTTTGAATTATTTTTGTAAATATATTTAAGTTTAAAAATATTTTTCGTTAAAGTTATATCAAAATCAATATCTCAACAATTTATTAATAATATATATAATATTCTTATTTTAATATTGTATTTTCACTATTATAATAAAATTATCATGCAAAATTAATATTCAAAACATTCAATTAATAAAAATCTTAATATTGCATAAAATTCCTAATCTCATAAGAATAATCAAAATCCCAATTTTCGAGATATTAATCAATAAAATTTTTAAAAGAGAATAAGAGTTGTTACCAAATGCTTTAAATCATGAAAGAACCGAATTTTGATATTTGAAAAATGTTTGGAAATATAGAGTCACTGCCGGTCATTTAGTTTAGGTAGACCAGAAACTGTAAAATCAGAGATTCGAGTTTGAAAGTCGGTTGCGAGTAGAGAAGATTTCGCATCCCACCACGCCCAAAATCGGTACCTAGCCGATTACGATTTGCCTTAATATTAAAAATTGCGAGTTCTAATTTAATTTAAGATTCGTTTATAAATGCGAGTCAACTTTAAAGACCCTGATATTTAAGAATAAACGAAAATCACCACTAATGCGCCTCGTACTAGCCAAGCTCAAATAAAAGGCACCACATTGACAGTTTATATATTCGAGTACAACATAAGACAAATAAACATGACATTTGCAAATAAAATAAACATGGTATATGAATAAAATGACATAAAAGATCTAAATAAACGTGAAATTAAAGGTTAAGGAGTAAAGGGTTATTTAGTTAGCCAAATTAAATGTGCCATGAATAATACGAATTATATTTTGTTGCGGGTTATCGTAATACCGTAAGCAAATCGCGGTCGAACAATAAAATAAATAAAAACAAATAATAATATAAATAAATAAACTAAAATGTAAGACATGTGATAAACATAAGATAAATATAATTACTTACTATACGTAAACTATAATATATATATAATTACATATATTAAGATATAATAACTATATATTATATATAAGCATCATCCCTTAAGATTCGGGTTTGAGCACCAGTAATACATATTGTGTGTGCCGTCTTTGAAAGGACTATGAAAGTTGAACAGATGTTACCCTTGCATCACACCAGCATATTCAAAAAAAAGTTATATGGTATATGCAACGTATGTGTGTCTATATATATATATGAGTTATATTTTGATACACATGCTGTGTAATTTTTTTTACAATTTTTTTATAAAATTTAAAACTTAAAGGCATAAACGTCAAATAGGTGCCCAAACTATATCCTTTTTTCCAGTTAGGTGCCTAACGTTTGTTTCGGGCCACTTAGGTGCCTAACGTTTCATTCCGTAACCCATTTAAGGTTTTAGCTGTGACAGACGTTAAAATATTCCGTTAAATGACACGTGGCATGTTTTTAGCTTTTCTGATATTAAAAATAATAAAAAAATAAATTAAATTAATTAAAAATAAAAATAATTAGGTTAAATTACCTTAAACTCCTCGTCTTCTTCCCCCCATCAAACCGTCGCTTCCCCCCCCCCCCCCCCCCCCCCCCCTTTCAGTTGTTTAAAGCGTCCACCTCTTACTGAGATGGAAGGCCTGAAATTTACATAGTTTTTAAAAATAAAAATATGTTCTTCGTTTCCTCACCTTGAGAGCCTCCTAATTGCTGCAAGGCATTGACGAACCGGCGATGCAACTCCGTCGACCAACACCTCTTTTGCTTTCTACCAGACAGCGACCAGAAATTCGTCTGGGATGAACATGAAACCGCTCTGCTAGAACTCGTCCTTGAGTTGATACAACCCGATTCCGCTTTCGGAATCTCGATTCCAGGGGTCAAAAGCGTTAATCCGTGGACCGGTATCTCCTTTACCTCTTCTTTCTTCACTGCAAAACTCGAATTCGCCTCGAATGGCATAAAGGCTCTCCCTTTAACCCTGTTTTTGTATGGATCTCCATTGTTTCTCTGTTGTAAACAAAGCCAAATTGTTCAAAATTTAGCAAATTTATTTCATTATAAACTACAAATTTTCAAGAAAATTTATGGATGCACCTTACTATCATCATCATCATCAGTGTTCCATAGCTGAACCGAACTCATCCAATTTTTCTTGTCTTTATTACAATTGAAATTGCTGTCGTTTTTCTTGTTAGAATCTTCTTCACTGTGATTATCCTCCTTCAATGGCAGAAATTGTTCTAAAACCGGCTCAACTTGTCTCCCCACACATTGCATCGATTCCTCTTTCAAAGCTACAATCGCTGCAATCAAACAATAACCAAAATTTTCATTAAATTAATCCCAATAAATGTGAGATTTTAATTTGGTTGAAGAAACGAACCATCATTCAAAAGGAGCATACAAAGAGGAAGTTCACGTTTAAAACCATCGATCTTTCTCATTTCTTGTTCCAATTTCTTGACAAACGATTCGAGTTTCGAAACCTTATCGGAAATTACTGATCGTTTTGGGTACAAATTTCGGTCCAAAATCTAAGCTCAGTTCTGATGGAACCGAACCCATTTTTTCTTCCGCAAATTTTCTCTTTCGATTCCTTGGGATTACTGTTACTTTCTTGGGTGCGAAGCTGAGAAAAATGGAGGCGACGTGTCATGGGGGAGAGGGACGGTTTGATGGAGGGAGAGTGACTGTGTGATGGGGGGAGAGGGAAGAAGAACAGGGGGGAGAGGGACGGTTTGATGGGGGGAAGAAGATGAGGAGTTTAAAGTAATTTAACCTAATTATTTTTATTTTTAATTAATTTAATTTATTTTTTTTATTATTTTTAATATCAAAAAAGCTAAAAACATGCCACGTGTCATTTAACGGAATATTTTAACGTCCGTCACGGCTAAAACCTTAAATGGGTTACGGAATGAAACGTTAGGCACCTAAGTGGCCCGAAACAAACGTTAGGCACTTAACTGGAAAAAAGGGTATAGTTTAGGCACCTATCTGACGTTAAAGCCAAACTTAAATTCCAAACGCCCCCTAAAACCTAAACTTCAAATCTTAAACCATAAACCTTAAATTTTACCCCTACAAACTAAACATTAACCTAAATCTTTAGACTCTAAATCTTAAAATTGAAAGGTTTGTGCTTGTGTATATGAATTAATATATTATACACAGCCGGTGAAAACTGATAGTTTCCATAAGCGCCTTAGTTTTATGGTATAGAGAGTTAGTTTAGGCTATATATATATTAAGAAAATGAAATAATAAAAAAAGAAAAGGGGAACACGGCACTCAGGGGAAATAAAGCAAATTAAGTAACAAAACAAGGGATTTGTTTTGCTTCCAAATGAAACTTTACAAAACAGAAAATGGTTTCTTCTTCCCCAACCCCTCTTTCGATTCCTCCAGTAAATCAGTGCGCAACGTTGGTCATCGGCAACGCCACCTCGGCCGTCTAAAGCGACGGTGATATCTCACCGCCAAGGCCACAAGAAGCCCCTTAAACTCGAAAAAGGTAAGACTTTTCTCCTTTTTTTTCTTGTGTTTTTATTGAAAATCCGAAAGAAAAGATTCGAGATTTCTCTTTGGGCTTTGTTTAAAAACGAAAAAGAAAAGAAAAACAATATGTGCAAAAGAAGAAGATGATGAATACCTAGGAATGTTTTTTTCTTTGCTTTGTATTGATCCCCCCCCCCCCCCCCCCCTTACATTGTTTCAATTGGCTTTATATAGCCATATTTTCCTCAGAATTACAATGAAAAATAAAAAGAAATAGGAGTCCCTAAATTTCCCTTGGTTGCTTGGCTAAAACTTGTTTCTTTGCAGGTGCCGGCTGTGGAGATGAAGGGACCATTGGGGTAGAGGCATGGCTCGAGCATGGTGATGGCAGGGGCTGTTGGGAAGTATGGGTTTTGAGTGAAGTTGGGTAATTGTATGCGTTGAGGGTGAGTGACCGAGGAGAGAGAACCAAGTAGGATGACAGACGGGTAGTGAGTAGCCGGTTGATTTAAGACCTTATTCCCCTCGCATTCGCTCTGTCCCTGCCCGCCCCGTATTCTTCTTATCATATAAAGTAGGACCATTATGAATTTATATGTAATTTCACAAACTATTCTATAAATCTTGAACTTTTATAGGATATTCTTTGTAATTTATGTTTATGATTGTTCTTGAATTTATGTTTTATGTGTATGGTTGCTGTCAGGCACGTACGAAATATGTAATGAGTATTTAATTGGGTGGTGAGTGTGGGGATGTATTTGAAAATATAATTGCGTAAGCGGGTGTAAATTTAAAAATTGTATCCGCCGTGAATGAATAGTAAATGGTTGATATGAAATTTTAGGTGGCTATGGAGGGGTATTCACACCCGTCCCGCCTATTTATCATCCTTAGACTCAAGGATGCAAGGAGTATGTAGCCAGTTTGGTTTGTAAAAAATGTAATGGGTTAATGTCGTGTAAATGAGATTTTAGTTTTAATTTGGTATAAATGTAACCTTTAATAATTGAATGATCCAAATATAATTTTATTTATAATTGAGTGACTAAAATATAACTTTTAATAATAGAGTAACTCAAATATAATTTTATTTATAATTAAATGACCTCCGTTGTAGTTTAACCTTGATGATCCGCAATGACAACGTGGCTTCGATGCAGACTCGCCCATAAATTATGAGATTTCAACTTTCAAAGTTATCTAATTTTTGTTTGTCGGGATTCTTTCTTCTCTCACTGTCTCCACCTTCATCCTTTTTCAACTTCAAAGACCCAACATTTCTCTGGGAAAATCAGTTTGGTTTCTTAATGCTTGCTCTGTTTCATTGATCAATCGTTTTCTTTGAGTTTTGAGACTTGGGTATATAGCCCAAGGAAAACGATTGTTTGTTTTCATTTCTGGGTTTTAAGGGAGATTCTCTTGATCCTGGCAACTCTTATAGACTTCTTCTAATACCATCAAGACTGAAGACTCAGAAAATTATAATCTTGAATTATTCTTTGTTGGCAATTCGCTGAAAATCCCGGGAATTACATTTCTGGGAATTTGATTGTTGCTTTATTGTTGGAGATATGACGCTAGAGAGTTTACCAGGGAGTTCAGGGTATCTGGATTTGTTTCCAGAGAGAAGAATGTCATATTTCAGTAATCAATATGTTCTTCGACTTACTGTGATTGCAGGAATTGGTGGTTTGCTCTTTGGCTATGACACAGGTATCAATCAAATCCCTTTCAACCCTTATTTCCAACTCTTTCTGTTCTTCATGAGATTTGTATGTTTCAGTAGGTGAAACCAAGTTTTGTTGAATGTCTGCTTCATCTGATGATAAAGCTTTTTATGTTTCAGTCGACGAAACCGAGTTTTGTTTGAATGTCTGGTTCTATGTTTCAGCAGATGAAACTGAGTTTTGTTAGAATGCCTGGATTGTAGCATCAGAATTGGACTGATCTAAAGCTTTGAGAAAGCAATTTTTTGTCTCAATTTCGAAACTTGAAGAAAGACTTAGACTTACTCTTAATTTAACATGAGTACATAATTGGTTTTCATTTAAGGATTAATATCCTATACACTGGCGGTGTAAAGTTTCCACAAGTACCTTAGTTTTAGGGTTAGTTTTAGGGTATAGGGAGTTAGTTTAGGGTATAGGGTTTAGGGGTTTAGGTGTAGGGGTTAATTTAGCTCATGAAGTTCAACCAGGAACACGTGAGTGTCTTCATTTCTTCTTCCTTTTACATTTTTTTCAAGCAAAAGTTCTTATTTGGAAATGGTAATAATTGCAGGTGTGATATCAGGGGCCCTTCTTTACATAAAAGATGACTTTGAGGTTGTCAATCAGAGTAGTTTCCTGCAGGTATTATCAGCTTTTAAAGGTGTTCTGAAATGCTAAACTTCTTTTAGTCATGAAAAAAATGGAACCAAAGAAAATCTTCTCTTGTGTGTGTTTGTGTGTGGTTGATTGAATGGGAGAGCAATAAATAATGAGAGCTCTGTGAGCAGATGCCCACGGGCAACATCGTTGGATCTTGTGTGTTGTGCTATTCAGACTCTTCACTTTTCTTGAAGTACCCATGTCCTGGACAAGTGTATTGGGATATTATCATCCAAGGATCCTCCTAATACACGTAACTCTTGAAAAAAAAAACGTAACATACCTGTTTCAGGCACATACCCACATTTACAATTAGACTCGAGTCCGAGTAACGTAGCTTGTGAGTGCATGTAGATGCTAGCTTTTAGTTCATGGGGTAGGCGATCCTAAAGCCTGACAGAAACGGTTGCATTTTGTCTTTGCAAAAGGTCCAGAAGGAGAGCAATTGAGGGGGTTCTAGAGGGCTTATAGATCCCATGGCTCCTAAACTCAAGCTCTCATGTGCACATGCAGCTGCTAGCTTTTAGTTGATCAGGGTAGACAATTCTAATCCTGGCAAAAAAAGAAGCAGCAAACCTTGTGTTTGGAAAAGGTGCAGAAGGGGAGCAATTGGGGTCATTGGGAGGGCATATAGATCCCATTTCCCCTATACTCGATAGCTTGTGTGTACATGAAGCTGCTAGCTTTTAGTTGATTGGGGTAGGCAATTCTAATCCCTGGTAAAAATAGGCAAAGCTTATGTTTGCAAAAGGTGCAGAAGGGGAGCAATCGGGTGATATGGAGGGTTTATGGTTCCATTGGCCATTAAACTTGGTATCTTATATAATTCCTAGTGTTGGTCAGCATGCAAATAATTTGTTAATTTCGAATCTTTCCCTGTTTGGAATTATGCTGATGCTTTTATCTGGCAGGAAACTATTGTCAGCATGGCCTTGGTAGGTGCAATGATTGGAGCTGCATCTGGAGGTTGGATTAATGATGCTTATGGACGTAAGAAGGCCACACTTCTTGCTGATGTAGTCTTTACAGCTGGAGCAATTGTCATGGCCGCTGCACCCGATCCGTATGTGCTGATATTGGGACGATTTTTTATTGGCCTAGGTGTGGGTGTAGCATCTGTGACTGCTCCCGTATACATTGCCGAAGCATCACCCTCAGAAGTAAGGGGTAGTTTAGTTAGCACAAATGTGCTCATGATAACTGGTGGACAGTTTCTTTCCTACCTTGTAAATCTTGCTTTTACAGAGGTCAGCTTGTCTTCCTTTTAGTACTTCATTTGGTTTCATCTGCTTGAACCAATATATATATATATATACATTGTGTGAGACAATTATGATACGGTTAAAATGTTATTATATTTTACATTTATGTAAAAAATATATATTTTATGAACAGTAGGATTTCCCCCTTTTTCTTAAAAATTGGTTTTCTATCAGTCTAAACTGAAAATAAATTTCCCAATTACCTGATGTTATGGTTCAAATGGTATAGATGGCAATATTCAATTTTCTTATTATTATAAGATTCAAGATTGGAGATGACGATCTTATATTTAAACTGAAGATAGAGCGTCAAATGTGCATATTAAATTACTTATCGGTCTCTCTTGTTGTGGTGTTTGTGAGTTAAATAAACACTTGATTAGGTATACCTCAAATTGTGTTCCAAGTAACACTAGTTCTGAGGTAATTGTTTATTTTCTTGGAAAAGTAGGATAATTTTGTGCTATTTATGCTCATTATTTTTCTGCTGGAGTAAAAGGGTGTTCAGTTTTGCAGTTTTGGAGACACTGTATCCCAGATAAATACAGGGTTTGCATATAATTGGTCTTGAACGGAAACACCACTGACGGAACTCACTCGTTCTTTTCTGCTAGTTAGGTTATGCATGTGCAGCCATCATTTTCAGCATGTTGAATTTTACCTAGTAAACTAAAAACTTTCCATGGCACTTGGTTCTCAACTGTGATGCAATGTAGTGTAAATATGTTCCGTGTTCCGTGAAATGTGTGCTAATGAAATGAAAATAGGAAGTTAAAAGTTTTTTCAGAAGCTTTATTATCCTCTTTCCGAATCCATTATTCTTTTGGATGCTAATTGTCCACTAATAGATAGCTCAGGCTAAGTTTATGACAGTTCCTCCCCGTAGAGACCAGTGGTTTATAAAACAAATAAGTGTATGATTCTGGAAATCTTGGAGAGCCATTATTCATTCAACACAAATTGAAGCATTTTAAGAGAAATAAGTGTATGATTCTGTTAGCATAACTAGTTAAAATGATAGCCATTTAAACCGGTGGTTTTATAAAACAAATTGGGGCATTTAAATAGAAATAAGCATACGATTCTCTTTCCATAACTGGTTGAAATCATATTCGTTTAAATCCGGATATACAAGTTTTGAGGACTTAATGTTATTAGAGGTGAGAGAAGCATATGAATGGGTGAAGGATGCTGGGTCATGGGTCTGGACTTAGTTCTGTTACCTGGTCTTTATGCATCATAGGACTTCATGCACCCCAAAATGTTCTCGAGTACCTCTAGTAGTTGTCTAAAACATTGTTTCGTGAACAGGTTCGAGGAACTTGGAGATGGATGCTTGGAGTTTCAGCCATACCTTCTGTCACTCAGTTCTTCCTTATGCTGTGTATGCCGGAGTCTCCGCGATGGCTTTTCATGAAGGTACATCTATTACTTTTGAGGAATCCCATATACTCTCCTTTAGTGAACCATCTCATCATATTGTACAGAACGAGAAAGATAAAGCCATAGCCGTGCTTTCTAAAATTTACGACATTGCTCGATTAGAGGATGAAGTGGATCACCTTTCTGCTGCAGAAGAAGAAGAACGTCAGAGAAAGAAAACTGTCAGATATTTTGATGTTTTTAGAAGAAAAGAAATTAGACTTGCCTTTCTGACTGGGGCAGGACTTCAGGTAAGGACTATTAACATCGACATTCTTTTGGAATGTGTTGTCCATCAGAATTACATTCTTCTTTTTATACATTCTTTTAAAAACCAACTTGTAATCGCATCATTTTTTGATAAGACACTTTGTCTAATTCCGAATGCACTTAACATGACTCGTGGCCTTTTATCTTTCAACATGAAATGTACTCGGAGTTAAGTAAGAATATTACGGTGACTACAACTCTTGTAACTATTTTCATGACATAGAAACTGTGATTATATGTAGGCTTTTCAGCAGTTCACCGGCATCAATACCGTGATGTACTATAGTCCAACAATTGTCCAGATGGCTGGTTTCAATTCCAATCAGCTTGCTCTTCTGCTGTCACTTATTGTTGCTGCCATGAATGCGGCAGGAACTGTCATGGGCATTTACCTTATCGATCATTTTGGAAGGAAAAAGCTTGCTCTTTCAAGCTTATCCGGTGTCATTGTGTCCCTTGTCATCCTTGCCGGGGCTTTCTTTGCCCAAACACCTGGCTCTTCTAATGGAATTTATGGATGGCTGGCAGTCATTGGATTAGCTCTTTACATTGCATTCTTCGCACCTGGAATGGGGCCCGTTCCATGGACTGTGAACTCGGAGATATACCCTGAGCAATACCGAGGGATATGCGGGGGCATGTCGGCCACAGTGAATTGGATTTCAAATTTGATTGTGGCCCAGACTTTTCTTACAATTGCTGAAGCCGTAGGAACTGGTGTTACTTTCTTGATCCTCGCTGGCATAGCTTTGCTCGCAGTCATTTTCGTGACTGTGTATGTGCCGGAGACCAAGGGATTGACATTCGTTGAAGTGGAACAAATTTGGAAAGAAAGGGCTTATGGCAGCGGTTATAACACCCAGAGCCTTCTTGAACAAGGAAACGAATCCTAAATCAACCCGGCTTGCATTTCTACGAAGTCGGTATATTGTCCCGAAGGGCATTTTAAGGTGTGTGCTTCATCTTTCTACACGTAAATGTTGAAAGCTAGGCATCTTAAAACATCTGAATTGTTTACTGCATTTCGCCTTTGTATCATTGCAGAAGCCCTGAATTGTATGTGTACTTAGCCTTATGTTTTCAAGCTTTGTTGGAAATAAAAGTGGCAGCTTTAGAAACATTTCAGATCAATATTGATTTATTAGATCGTACGATCAAATCCAAAAACAAGGTGGCAGTGCATAAATCTGCGGAAAAACCTTTACTGACCATTTTCGCGAGAAGTTGTGTTGCCTTTCAAGTATAGTTGTTTTGAAGAAACCCCTGAATTATTACATTATAACAGTAGCTATCAGGCAAACAAAAATAAAGCATTGGGTCGAACTCTATGTTTTTTTTTTGGCATTGTTGATATCTATTTTATAGTTCATATTTGGAACTCGTGGCTTCCTTTTTCAACAATATCGTCCTTAAAGTTCACATATGTATTCTTTCTTTAGAAGTGTAATGTGTCCTTGCCATTACACCCAAAGTATTGGTCCAAATCAAATGTTTTTTATTGACAAAGTGATATGTTTGTCATAAAATTTTAATTAAATAATTATTATTTTTATAATAAAAAATTAAAAATCTACAAATATTAGAATATGTACTGACCTGTCTAGGGCTGTAAATGAGACGAGACAAATCGCGAGCTGCTCGAGCTCGATTCGGTCAAAGCTTGACTCGATTGGACTCAACTCGAGCTCGAACTCGGCTCAAGTTCTTGACGAGCCGAGCTACTTGATACCCGACTCGAAAAGCTCACGAGCTACTCTAAAATATAATATACTATTTTTTATAATTTAAAATCTAAATTCTTAAACTGAAAACCCTAAACATAAGTATTAAACCCTAAAATGTAAATCCTAAATTCTAAACCCAGCAACCTAAACCTTTAAACCCTAAACTAACACCTTAAACTCTAAAATTAACAAGCTTGAGTTTACACAATTTGTGTATCAAAGTTTTTTCTTCATAGGACTTTAAATGAGACGTGTCAGATGAAGAGTTACTCGAGTCCAATGCGGTCAAAGATCGGTCAACACTTGACTCGATTGGGCTCGAATCAAGCCAGAACTCGACTCGAGTTCTAAACGAGCCGAGTCGAGCTCAAATTTCTCAGGCTCGTTAGAAATTAATCAAGCTCAAACTCAACTCGAAATCTTAACGAGCCGAGCCGAGCTTAGCACTAGTCGGCTCGTTTACACCCTTAGACCTGTACATGGTCATCTCTGTACCAAATTAATACTTTCCCAATCTACCAATAATGGGCCGTCAAATTAGCCCAATTAGCATTTCCAATTTACTAGATCTAGCCCACTTGATTCCTTCACTGGTTCCGGCCCGTTTTCCGGCTAAAAGCGAATTTTCATGCGGCTCAGGCAGAAGAGTTACAATTGTGTTGCAATTCTGCAACCATCGTTCACCTCTATCCAAGTCCTTAAAAAACCCAAATCCCTCCCTTTGATCGGCGGTCAACCCTCCAAATTCTGATTCTCAACGATGCCCGTTTTCAAAACTCCGTTCAACGGCTACTCCGTTAGGTTCTCCCCCTTCTACGAGTCCCGTTTAGCCGTTGCCACCGCCCAAAACTTCGGCATATTAGGTAACGGCCGTGTCCACGTCATCGACCTCGCCCCCTCCGGCCCCGTCATCAACGAGCTCATCGCTTTCGACACCGCCGATGGAGTATACGACGTCGCCTGGTCTGAATCCCACGATTCCGTCCTTGTCGCCGCCGTCGCCGACGGATCTATAAAAGTCTACGACACCGCGCTCCCTCCGCAGGCCAACCCTGTCCGCTCCCTCAAGGAACACGCCCGTGAAGTCCACGGTCTCGATTACAACCCCACGCGCCGCGACTCGTTCCTCTCCGCTTCGTGGGACGATTCCGTCAAGCTCTGGACCCTCGACCGCCCCACTTCCCTCCGTACTTTCCGGGAACACGCGTACTGCGTGTATTCCGTCGCGTGGAACCCCAAACACGCCGATGTTTTCGCCTCGGCCTCCGGTGACTGTACGGTAAGAATCTGGGATGTTAGGGAACCCGGTTCGACGATGATAATCCCGGGTCACGAACACGAAATATTATCATGTGATTGGAATAAATATGATGAATGTTTAATTGCTACTGCAAGTGTAGATAAGAGTATTAAAATTTGGGATGTAAGGAATTATAGGGTGCCGGTTTCAGTTCTCAATGGCCATGGTTATGCTGTTAGGAAGATTAAGTTTTCGCCTCACAGGCGGAATTTGCTTGTGTCTTGTTCGTATGATATGACGGTCTGTTTGTGGGATTTTATGGTTGAAGATGCACTTGTTGGAAGGTATGATCATCATACCGAGTTTGCGGTCGGGGTCGATCTCAGTGTTCTTGTTGATGGGCTCATGGCCAGTACCGGATGGGACGAGCTTGTTTACGTTTGGCAGCAGGGGATGGACCCAAGAGCCGCGTAAAAAAGGCAAGTCTTTACACTTATTTCCCCTCTTGTGTAATTCGTTGTTACATTTTGAATGCATACCGGAATTGTTTCGATCTTCGAATAGGTATAAAGTGATGAATGAGTGAATGATATACTTGGAGGGGACTGGATATTGAGGACATGATGTTGTTGTTGTTAATTGTAATTTGGCTTGCCTATGGCATAGCTTTGCACGATCGCATCCTGTTCTCGATGAATAAGTATCGAGGAACGAGAATCGTATCGGATATCAGGGGATTGATTGATCAGCGGATCAATCCCATGTATATCAGTTCTAATAAAGCAAAGGCGTTTTCGTTTTCATTACTCAGTTCTATTTTGATTTACATGTTGATTTTTCTTCTCGGTTCAATACCGGATGCTTGAAAGCCGACAGTATGAGAGTTGAGACTTAAGAGTGCTGATACTGAATTCATATGCCTCTAGTCAATATTTAGACATTGATATTTACGTTCCCAAGACAAGTATCGGGATTCAAACTCTTATAAAATAGGGACAAGTGTCAGGATTCGAACTTTTATAAAATAGGGATAATATGAGTTTTCTTAGCCACTCGACTAATTAGTGAATCTCATCTCATCTGTGCATTCGATCTTTATTAAACATATTGCTGCTCGATCCCGACATGTTCTCCTAGAGGTAATGGCAAAGGAACCGTTTCTGCCTCCGGGTTGAATAAGGTATTTGAAGAAAAGTAAATTAATTAACTAGTCAAATTCAGAGTTCACATTTTTTAATAATCGAGATTAAGGCTGAAAGTCTATAGAATTAGAGAACATTAACAGGATTTGGTTACAAGGTATTCTAGTGAATAAAATTTATAAATAATGTAGATAATTGGTCGGATAGATTTGTCTTTAAAACAATTCAAAATATTTTTTTTAAAGTTGAACGGAAACTGGATTTTTTATTAAATTAATTGGAATTTTGGTTTTGATTTTATTTTCAAGTAAAACTACAAGAGAAGAAGATGAGGGAAGGTGAAGCAAATGCAACAAGAAATTTGTTAAAATATTTTTTATCAAAAGAATCATTTAATATTTAATGTGTAAGAAAACATTCCATGTATTGGCACTGAAAAATGTTTTTTTTTTTCGGTTTGATTTAAGATTTAGAGTTTAGATTTTATGATTTAAAATTTATGGATAAAATTTAAGTTACATAGTTTAGAGAATAAAATTTTACGATTAGAGAATTGAAATTCAGATTTTAAAATGAGATTGTATATGCTTATGAAAAACTTGTTAAGCCTATCATTGCATAGAATAATAACTCTTAATATAATTGCTTATAAAAATATTTTAGAATGAAATATATTAAAAATGTGTAAATAACATATTACAATAATTGTATTAATAAATAAAATTTACTTGTATTAATTACTTGTAAAGGTAGAAGTGGTATTTTCAAAACATTCCTTGTATTATTATTATTATTATTATTTTCTTTTGTTCAGATATTCCTTGTATTATTCTCTTTTTTTTTTCTTTTGACATAATATTCCTTTTATCTCCCGAAACCGATAGGTTCTACTTTGGCCTTGATAAAAAAGAAAGATTCTACTTGGGCAAATATTTCATGCACTGTTCCATCAATTAAAGTCGAGACTTTTACATGTTTTTATTCATGTTGTTGTTGCATTTTCATTGGGCAAAAATAAATTCTATTCAACTCAAATAACTACGATTTTCGAACTTATATCTCATAAATTGTTCGATCACTTCTGTACAGTCGAGACTTTTAATTTACTTTATTTTCACTTTTCCCATTTACTCTGCGATAGTTACAATTTTTTTAATTCTTTAAAGTTTTTTCGTGATATTTTTCTTCGTCGACAGTGGTCTTTGACCGTGTTATTGATTTTGTATATAAATAAAATTTATCTTTATTAATGAATTTTTTTAAAATTTTTTTTACTTTGCTAGATTCTTTTACATATGCTTTTATGACAGTTCTTTCGTCTATTTTTATGGCAATTTTTTTCGTATGTTTTTATGGCAGTTATAATATATCTTTGTGACAGTTCTCTATCTTTTGACAGTTTAACGTTCGAGTGACGAGTATCAATGAGCGTTCTTGTTAACGGAAGAATTTGCTTTCTTTAGAGCACACTGATCAAAATAGTTGTTTACTGGATTTCGTCAGAAGATTATTCAAGTTCTTCTGAAAGTTATACGTTTTGTATTTTAATGTCTTTGACACACTTAAAATTTTATTGTATTTATTTTTACACATTTTCAATGTTTGCGGTGTGATACCTTTGTAATCCTATCACTTTAAATATAGTCTATTTTATTTAAAAAATTATCAACCCAATGGCGGATCCATGTCTATCTTAGGGTAGGTAGGTGCCCACCTGTAAACTATACTTTTTAAACTTCATACATTTGGCTTCAATTTTCTTAATTATATGAATTATTCCTTAAACTTTTTAATCTTTATGAATTGAAAAAATATGACATGCACCGGCAGTGAAAACGAAAAGTTTCCACAATCGCCTTAGTTTTAGAGTTTAGTGACTCAGTTTAAGGGTTATGGCTTTAAGTGTGAGGGTTTAAATTTTAGACTTTATGATTAGAATTTAGAGTTTAAGATTAGAATTTAGGGTTTAAGATAATGTGGTTTGGGATTCAAGTCTTAACTTATAAACCCTAAAATTTAACCATAAACAATGAATTATAACCACACCCCTAAATTCAAAACTCTTACACTTAAACCCTTAAACATTAAATCTTAAATGAAGTCCCTAAACACTCAAACTAAAACGCTTGTAAAAACTTTTTGTTTCCACCACATGTGCATAAAATAATTACTCTTATAAATTATGTCCACTTGAATGTAGTGGCAGATCCAGAAATTCAAGAATAGAGGTCCAAAATAATTTTTCCCAAATAGGGATGCAAATTTTTCATTTTTCCCATCTACATACTAAATTAAATTTTTTTAGAAAAAATCTAACTCTAGAAACGAACTTTTCCCTCCAAAAAATGAGAGTGCAATTGCATCCTTTCAAGGCCATGTGGCTCCGCCACTGCTTGGATGTACTCACCATAAAAAATATTTCTGAATCTACTGATTATCGAACATAAAAAAATTAGGAGTGGCTAACCAAACAAAACTAAATGTGGTATCAACCCCAAGAGAAAGGTGGTGTGGGGGAAATTATCCAAGATATCATATAAAGCATGGAATCGTATTTGTTTGTGATTTTTGACCGGCTTCAACTTTGCAACTAGGGAAAGAATCTTACTCTGGTTCACTTGAACTCTTTGTATTATACAATGGACATGCAACTATATGACAATGGTGTGATTTATTTCGTATTTTTTTATTATATTCAGGGTCGAATTTAATATGACTTTTAAAGAGAAATAAATTATTTTAATATCTCTTTATTTTGTTTACGACGAAAATAAAGAAGAGTAAAAGTTTTATGTACACATTATGTGTCTTTTTATATGTTGCTCCATTATTTTCTTGACATGTGACATAAGAATTGGTTTTTAAGTATAAAATGTCCGTCGTTTAATTTTACCTTTTTTTTTTAATTTACTTTATGTTTTGTTCCCAAAAAAAATATCTCGACAAATTAAAATCTCATTAAGTTCTTCTTCCTTTTTTATTTTTTGTTTTACATTTACATTTTAATTTTTTTTTAAAATTTTGAGGTTAAATACTTAATATTTTTTTAGATTTTTAAATTCAATAATTTAACATTTCTTGGTAATTGATTTTAGTTATGTTCATGCATTAAAAGTAGATTGGATTCTTTACCACTCGACTTTAACACACACATATATAAGGTAATTATTCAACGCACAAACGCTTGTGAAAATTTTGTAAAACACCTTAGTTTTAAGTTTTAGGGACTTTGTTTAGGGGTTAGAGTTTGATAGTTTTGAATTTAGGGCTGTTAATAAAATTTTGGGTTTAGGGTTAAAATTTAGAGTTTATAGGTTAAAACCTAAATCCCTAACTATATTACCCTAAAACCTAAACGCTAATTTATAACCCTAAACCTTAAATTCTAACAATAATCTCTAAATTCCAACCCCCTACACTAAAACCTCTAAACTCTAAACTGAAACCATATACCCTAACTATATTACCCTAAAACCTAAACGCTAATATATATTATATATATTGGTACATACGGCTACTTATACATGATCCATGTCTAATACAGAATTGTACATGTAGATTCTTGTTTCTTTCTTTCTTTATTCTTCACAGTGGTTCGCAAAAAAAAAAAAATCCTGCCCCTAAGTGCCTTTTTATACATTACACTAAAAATCACTAAAAAATAAAATTTCAAATTTTAATCTTAAATTTCACATCTAAACTTAAACTATAAAATATATACCATATGTCTTATTATCTAAACATAAATCATAAATTATAACTTTAAACCCTAAATTGTAAACATAAAATTTATTTTTTTATAATAAAACACCAAAATAGATTAATTAAATAGTGAACGATTTCCATCCAAATGTACACATCACCGTTACCAAAAGATTCGCAAATGGTTTCTTTAGTTTTTATTTACTTTTGTCTTTTCTCTACCACGGTCCACCATATCATAAAACAATTGCAATTGGACGTGTAGATTCTTTATTTTTCATTCTTGGATTGTATTTCATAATTAGGGATGGCAATTTGATCCGAATCCGATTCGATCCGAAAGAATTTATCTGATCCATATTTGATTGAAAAAAATCCGAATCCGAATCCGAGAAAAATGTCCGAGTCCTAATAGGAGATGGGTTGGATATGGATCATGCCAAGATCCGATCCGAATATGATCCGAATCCGATCCAAATCCATGTCCGATCCGAATCCGACGCATCCGATCCATATCTGAGCCCGAATCAAAACATTTAGGACTTTTAATTCCTTAAAACAAAACATCATGTATAATATTTACATTAAAACAAGAAGACAACATAAATAAAGTAAAAAATTTAAACTAAATACATTAAAAAAACATAACTACATATATTTTTTAAACGAGAACATAAATATATATATTAGGTAATTTTGAATAATGGTAAAAACAAAATTAACTTTATATATATATATTAAAAGTGATAATAAAATATAAATGTGTTAAGAATGTAAGTTAAATAATAATAATATTTATTATGATTTATATATATATTAATTAACCTTAATATAGTGTAATATATCTATTTATATCATATGCATGTATAAATAAATATGAAAAAGATAAATGCAAGATCAAGTCATAGTTAAATAAACAATAAAATGAATACAATAGAGAAACAAATAAATGTAAATATCAATGAATTACTAAAAATTAAGGAAGTTAATGAGTGCAATAGTAAGTAATGTGCAATCGATAAATAAAATTATATATTATGCTAAAATTATGAATTAAAATAGAAAGTAATTTAAAACCATAAACAATAAACACAAAAAATTAAATGTAGTCAACAAATAAGTGATAAAAATGAACAAGTGTAGAATTAAATAACATAAATTAAATGCGTAAGAAATTAAATATATAAAATTATGGACTGATTTGCACTAAAATAAAATTATTAGAGGCCAAAAAATAATATACCCTAAATACGCTAAAATTCGCGAATCTACCCTTCAAACTTAGGTCGAGACTAGGGATGACAATTTAATCCGAATTCAAAAACTCTGATCTAAATGCGGTTGAAACAAATCCGAATCCGATCCGAAAAAATCCGATCCAAATCCGTTTGAAAAAAATCCGAATCCAAATCCGAAAAAAATATCCGAGTCCGATTGTAATGGATTCGGACTTGGATTCTATACAATCCGATCCAAATCCGATCCATTGCCATCCCTATTCATAATGGATTAATATCCTATACACTGGCGGTGGAAAGTTTTTATTTCCACAAGCGCCTTAATTATAGGATTTAGGGTTAGTGTTTAGGGTTTAGAGTTTAGGGGTTTTAGTGTAAAGGTTTAGAATTTAGGGTTCATGTTTATAATTTAGGAATTAATGTTAGAATTTAGGGTTTAGGGTTAGGGTTTAGTTTTAGGGTAATATGGGTGGGGATTTAGGTTTTAACCTATAAACCCTAAATTTTAACCCTAAACCCAAAATTCTATCAACAATCCCTAAATTCAAAACTACTACACTTATACCCCTAAATTTTAAACCCTAAACGAAGTCCCTAACCCCTAAAACTAAGGCGCTTGTGTAAAAAAGTTTCCACAAGCGCTTGTGTAAAAAAGTTTCCACAAGCGCTTGTGTATAGAACAATTACCCTTTCATAATCTGCATGTTTTTACGTGATTGTTACACGTGTTTTATCCAAATTTAAAATTCCAAAATCCGTCCTTATTCGAAACCCCAACATGCTTACAGTTCCTCATAAAAATCTTCCATTCTTTCCATACATTCAGTATCAAAAATATTGTATATTTTCCATGTCTATTTTACAATTTATAATCGAAAATTATGTTAAAAAATATTTAAAATTAAATTATGAAACATAATCTTAAATTTTAAATTCTAAATCCTATACTCTATACCTTAAAAATACAGTCTACTCTAAATTTATTATACTCTAACCCTAACTCTAAATTTATTATACTTTTATTTTTTTAATTCGATAACTTAATTAATTCAATTCTTCAGTCAAATGGTTTAATTAGTGAAAAAGTTCAGGGCTTGAATTATTTTTTCTAAAGTTTAAGAGCTTTAAACACCTTTAAATATATTTTGATTAGGTGAAGAGATATTTACATTACTAATATAAAGTATATATTAAAATTTAAATTCATACAAAATAAAGTAACATGTACATCCTTATCACTCAACCAATTAGTAAAAGATATTACTTTTAAAACTAAAAACAAACAAAATAAGTTACCAACAAATAAATAAAAAAGAAAAATTGAATGGTGAAGCAACTTCCACCGACGGTGGACTTTAAAAGCATAAAGAAAAGCAATAAAGCACATAGGAAGCAACAGGTAAAGCCAGTGGGTTATGGAGGTAAATCTTCTGTCACTCCAACATTTAAAATTATGTTTAAGATTTAAAATTAGAGTTTATGATTAAAGTTTAATTTTTTTAAGGTAAAGTGTTTTTTAGGGTATAAGATGTAAGTTTTAAGATTTAAAATTTAGGGTTAAAGCTTAAAATTTAATTTTTTAATATCTTTTAGTGTTAAAATATATATATATATATATATCAACACCGAAAAGTGTCAGAAGATTTTTAATCGTGTGTTATACGCAGAAGTCAAAAAGGACAAACAGCAACTTGCATTGCATTATCACATTCACATGGAAACATCGCTTTGCATTTTGTATTGCAACCGACGTTGCGTAATCTCAATGAACCGCCGCCTTCAACTTGCAACCAATATTATTATATATATATATAAACTCAGAAACAATCTTTTCTTCTCCAAAACCAAAATATCATTATTCCCAGTTCTCATATTTTCATCACCATTTCTGAATATATATAATGGTGCAAGCAAAAGCAATGGAAAACCAATACGACACCGCTGGTGCCTTGACGCCGAACCAATGTGGTTCGAGCCTGGTTCAAGCCATAGATGCGCCGCTTCCTCTTGTGTGGTCCATTCTCCGCCGCTTCGACAGCCCCCAAGGCTACAAGCAATTCGTCAAGAGCTGCACGTTGAGTGCCGGCGACGGTGGGATCGGGAGCGTACGAGAAGTGATGGTTGTGTCGGGGATGCCGGCCGCCACCAGCATGGAGAGGCTGGATCGGCTCGACGATGACACGCATGTTATGATGGTTAGCATCATCGGCGGTGACCATAAGCTTGTTAATTACCGTTCCACCACTAGTTTGCATGAAAGTGGAAGTGAAAATGGGAAAACGGTGGTGGTGGAGTCGTACGTGGTGGATGTCCCGGCGGGGAACAGCACGGAGGATACACGATCTTTTGCGGATATGATAATCGGATGCAATCTTAGGTCATTAGCTAGGGTAACGGAGAAGTTGTCCCATGTTTAGGAATTTTTTTTCTTCATATTTCTACTTTTTACTTTCTTACAGGAAATTGGCTACACGCAATAATTTTCTTCTTGTTATGAATATTTATTTATATGCATGTTTATCATGATTAGAACTTTACTTAAAATGTTTGATTTTATTTCATTTAATTAGAGTTTAATGTAATATATACTTCTTAGTTCTTATGCCTATAAATAGATGATTTGATGAAGATATTGTACACAAGTCTATATTTGAGAATAATACAAATCTCTCTCATTCTCTCATCTCTTTGTTCTTTCATTCTTATTTTTTGTTCTTATTATTGTTCTTTGTTATTTTATTCACAACACGTTATCGGCACGAGTTTGCTCGAAAGATTTTGGTGCTCTTCGTTCGAATCCCAAAGTAGTTACTGAAATAGTCTGATCCTACTTTGAACTGAAGATATTTTTTTATTTTTTAATTAATAACTGCTAGCATCTTATATTTTAATTTGGTATTTAATTTTTAGTGATGTATTTTGAAGGTTTAAGCGAGCTATGAATTTTGAAGCCGCTCATAAATACCAATTAAGATGTCAGGCTACACAAAATCTGATGCTCGTGGTTCAAGCTAATGAATGGCTTACCATTAGTTTGCTTTCTTTGACCTGTTTTTATTTTTTTTTAACTTGAAAAAGGAAAAACTCAGTTTTAAACAAACAAAATAATTAAAGTTATGGTGCGATTAGTTAAAATAAACATATATATTATTTATGAAGAAAAATTATTTTCTGTCAATGAAGTCGTGAAACCTAAATTTTTAATATAAAAAATATTTATCTTAAGGGTAAAATGTGGCCTTAGTTCTTCATAGTTTAGATCATTTTAGTTTGATCCTGATTGTTTTCTTTTCTACACTCTTAGGCATTATGCTAACTTATGATAAACAAAAGAAATATATAAACGCATAATTGTTATGCCTAACAACTGCCTATACAACTATGTTTAAAAAACAAAAACAAAAAAATATTATGCCACAAATTCTCTAATTTCTAATATATTCAGTTCAATCTATATATATATAGATCTAATTATTATGGTTTCATATATGTTTAAGATTAGCACAATGGTTAAACTTTGAATTAAATATCAATATTTGTTTATCTTATTTTATTGATAAGAGTTTAAATGTTTTGAGTTTTACATGATATGTTTAAATGGGTTGGAAAAAGTCATGGCTTCTCCAAAGATAAAATCTAAAAGGGGTAAAATTGCTAGATTATGGGGAGAATTAACGGTTTGACAATCCATATCGCAACTTCCTTCTCAATCTGTTGATGTATTAATCTTTTCTTTTAAATTATTAATAAGATTTTTTCTTATAATATGTTTGTTCAATTAGATTTGTTTCATTCCCTAAAGTGAATGAAAGAGTTGTTATAAAATCTATATTTTCTTGAAAGCAATATTTCTTCTATGTCGAAAAACTCGACTATAGACTTCTCCCAAGTTCACGAAAAATCGTTTTGATCCAAAAGGTTTTATAGGAGACATTCCCTGAAGTGAATGCAAGCATGGTGTTTATTCCATGCAATTATTGGATATGTTTCATTCTCTGAAGTGAATGCAAACATGGTAAATCATTATTCAATTGGGAACATAACTTCGATATAATCCAAGTATATTGGTTGGACATCCCGTTCTGCGAGGCTATTGGTCTCAAAAACGATTTTTAAAGGACCTTGTGGACTGGTTTAACAACGTCACATACGAGGATTAAATCTTTGTTATATGTGATGAGGATATGTTAATAAAAACACACTCCACTTTTCGCGACAAATAATGTTGTCCTTAGACACAATATCGTGAAAAAGGTTTCAAAGGCTCACTGGCTCTACTCCATCCCCTGAAGTGAATGTGAGATTATATTATGGAAAGAATAAAAGTCACATTAGAGGTTGTGGTCGTGATTGAAACCATGAATATAGACATGGGAAACATAGCATTTTAAGGATACTTCTACCCACCGGTGGTGAGGTTATAAGGATGATAAGAGTGATAAAGATCATTCTAATGAAGTAAAATTATTTTTATTACCAATGTGATGTTATAAACTATTGGTCTCGTACTTGTCGTACGTTGAAAAATCAACAATCTATGGTGACGATTTATGCTCAACATAAGCACAAGATATATTTTCTCATTTAAATGCAAGGGAATAATGTGAGTACTATATCTCAAAGTACTGAAAATATTGATGCTCTAGAAGAGCAATAAATTCTTGAGAGAAAGCACACTATGAAAAGTGCAGAATTGCGAATATTGCAATAATTACCGCTAATGGTAATAATATCGTCACCACTAGAATTAGAAATTTTAAGAGAGCAAGTATGACTTCGCAAAATATCCATTTGAGAATTATAGATAACATATGTTATCAATTAGCATTTGAAATAAACTATTGTGGATATAAGTTCTAGTAGCCAAAAGTCAGTTGAAAGCTCTAGAAAAACTATATATATATTGTTACCAAAAGATAATTTTCATTGAAAGCTCCAAAAGAGCTAAATATATTCATATTCAAAGGAATAATTTTGATGATCGTACTAGACATGTACGAGTGAGATTAAATCACATGTTATGGTAAACCAAAAGTTTACAATATTCAGAAATGTATATACACACTTGTATGTAGTTGGTATGATCGGTTGGACCATCCTGATTAATAATGATGCAAAAGCTATTGAGATTTACATGCACATATATTAAAAGAACCTATAGTTCTTATGATGCTTATTCTTAAAGCAATAAATTAAATTCCACTTATTAAATAACGTGAAGTTCTTGTGTTGCTTAAAGGAATTTATTAAATTTCACTTACTAAAAGAACGTGACTATTTATCTATGTGGATGTCTATAAGGAGTTTGATTTACTTTATCATTAGGAATATTATCTCATTTAATTAGAGTTCAATATAATATGTACTTCTTATGCCTATAAATAGATAATTTGATGAAGACATTGTACACAAGTCTATATTTGAGAATAATACAAATCTCTCTCTTTCTCTCATCTCTTTGTTCTTTGTTATTTTATTCACAACACTTATTTTTTTTTTGGGGAGAATAATGTTTGTAAATGTAGAGATTAATTTAATAAATTTTCAAATAATATATGTTTAAATATATTTATATGTTTGAACATTTTTATGTTTGAACATTTTTATGTGTCTTTCTATACAAATTGAAAAAACTAGAGTATATTAGAACGTGATAAAAGTATAAAACTTATATAAATAAAAATATTAGTATAATCTATAATAATGTTTTGATTTTGAAATAAATACAGTATTATGCTTCCCGAGAGTGATCCAATATTTTATATGGTCGTTAATCTAGGATCACGAGAATCATTCAATTTCTTCAACTAATCATTAATTAAGTCCGAATGATTATAAACAATTATAGAATATTGAAGTGATTGAAAAATCTAATTTATAACAGTATAAATTTAGGAAAATTCTACCACGTGCGACGAACATCGATGAACACCACTAATGATGAACACCGATGAACACCATTAAATTAATTAATAAAGATTTAAAATTTCAAGGACCCATCATACAATTAATAATTATTTTAAAAAATTCAATTAAATTATTTTATATATATATATTAAAATTTTATTTTTTAATAAGGGTAAACTATATATTTAGTACCTCACTTATTTCCGTATTTCTATTGAACCCTCATTATTTAAATATTATTTCAATTTGATCCTATTCTTTATAAAAAAATAATTTAACCCTCAACCTAAAACCCTAAACTATTAAGCCTTAAACCCTTAAACTCTTAAACATATACCCTAAACCATATACCATTAAAAATAATTTCACCATCATCGATTCAATTCAATTCAATGAGTCGTTGAATTCTCCTAAAAAATTTAATTAAATTATTTCACCATCATCTTATTTGAATTTCATCTTTCCTTTGACCGGTAATCCAGGCACGCAGCCCCTTGAATGCTCTTCTCAAAGGCCTCACTTTCCTAACACGGCAGCATTCTTGGTGCCCATCCTCATAAAATGAGAACAACCCTTTGCTCCTAACCAAGCCCTGAACTTCAACAGCATCCGGAAACATATACTCGATACGGATCTCATAATGCTTCTCAACCTCATCAAAGAATCGGTAAGTTTCAGGGTTCAGCCTGCCAGTATCAAGGCTAAAAACCCTGAATGGTCTACCGGTCAATTTTGCATACTCGATCAAAGCAACGTCCTCCGCCCCACTGCAAAATAATAACAATTAATTAATCAATTAAAATATTCCATTACTGCTTAACACTCAAATTCACCATAACAGAAAACGAATCTAGTAATTTGAAAAGTAACACAGTGGCACCAACACATTAAAAAGTCGTATTTAATTTACAGTTTAGATCCTAAGGTGAAAACATTCGATGGAATTGCTTAGGCCATATAACTTAATGAATCTCCTTTTAGGAGATTCGAGTTCAATTAATTTTGATATATATAAAAAATAATTTAATTAAATATTTTAGGAGAATTCAACGATTCATTGAATTGAATTGAATCGATGATGGTGAAATTATTTTTAATGGTATATGGTTTAGGGTATATGTTTAAGAGTTTAAGGGTTTAAGGTTTAATAGTTTAGGGTTTTAGGTTGAGGGTTAAATTATTTTTTATAAAGAATAGGATCAAATTGAAATAATATTTAAATAATGAGGGTTCAATACATATACGAAAATAAGTGAGGTACTAAATATATAGTTTACCCTTATTAAAAAATAACATTTTAATATATATATATATATAAAATAATTTAATTAAATTTTTTAAAATAATTATTAATTGTATGATGGGTCCTTGGAATTTTAAATCTTTATTAATTAATTTAATGGTGTTCATCGGTGTTCATCATTAGTGGTGTTCATCGATGTTCGTCGCACGTGGTAGACTCATCCATAAATTTAAAGAAAATCTCCGTAAATAATCTCGTAGGCAGTGAAATTTGTAAGCAGAAAAAAAAATTAAATAAAACATTAAAAAGGCAAAAGTTATATATTTAGTACACTAACTATGCTTGCATTACTATTTTAGTACTTCAACTATTATTTTTGACAAAATAGTACATAACGTTACGTTTTTATTGTTTTTGCACCTCCACCGTTTAAAATTAATGAAAATGGTGATGTGACTTCGGCTAATAACAATTTTAGTCTAAAAAATTACAACAATCTATCAATTTAGTCTAAAATTTTATCAATTTAAACAATATTTAAATTTTTAGATTAAAATTGTAAATTCCTTATTTTCTTCTTCTTCCAGTCTAACACTTGGGTTTTGGAGTTTAAAAAACATGCTTGGGACAATAAAAACTTTTAGATTTGAGGATCAATGGGGGCTAATTTGGGGTTCATTGGAGGACCCATAATCCATGATCGAGATACCGACGAAAATACGAGGGGATGGGAAAATGACAAAATTCTATCAAAATTAAAATAATGTTTTACCCCAAAATTAAGATGATGTTTTAAATTGATGAATTTTGGACTAAATTAATTATAATATATATGTGTGTTTTGGACTAAAATTGTGATTATACCAAGCCACGTCATCATCTCCGTTAGTTTTTAACAGACGGGGTACTAAAACAAAAAAATAAAACATTAGGTATCATTTTATCAAAAATAACAGTTAGGGTACCAAAATAATAACACGAACATAATTAGAACACTAAATATGTAATTTTCCCTAGAAAACACATGGTTAACGATCGCGAAAGCAACTTGGTTGGGTTATACGAAAAGGAGAATTGCAACTTGTACAACCCATGCCTCATTGTTTGTATTGTAGTGCAGCCCACGTTACGTATTTCTTGTTGAGTTGATGTTTATATATATATATTATGATTGATGTTTGAGACTCGAGAATATTTTTTAACGATATTTTTTTTATAAAATTAGGACAGTTAAAAATCAATATTTTAAAGCACTATACATAATAACTTATCTCTCTAAATGAAGCTTTTTTTATTCAAACTTGAGTTTAAACTCTTTTATTTAATAGTCTAAAGGTAATTACAAAGCAGTATTTGTTCATAGATATTCTTAACCCTTTGACAATGCACATACACCTTGTAGACAAAGTGATTTGAACTCATATCTCTTCGGATGAACATCATTCGCTTTTTCACTATGACACTTTTTGAGTTCAACTCGAGTTCAATCTGAATCGAACTTTTATGACTATCTTCGCATTGTTGTTCACTTATAGTTTTTGTAAATAAGGGCCTATACTCCCTTCAACCTGCTACATGATAAATCTACCTGTCTTTGGGCTTTTCTGAATCCATCCCTTTTTTAGTTTAAAGGCTTCTTTAGTTTTGGGTTTTACCTCTCTCCTCCCCTGATCCCACTAGTCGGCTACAAGAAGAAGAAGAAACATTCCTAGTCGGCTAGTCCCCACCATGTGCGGTGGGCGCCGGGGGATGGGCTCTACATTTCTCGGCGTGTCACTCGGGGCATTGTGCGTTGGTCGAGTACGATTTCCCCCCACAGCAGTTCCTTTTCCTTTAGGTAAAAGCACTCCCCATGCATGGGGCCATATGGTATGATGTTCATGTCGCATGGACAATTATTATTGGTTTGACCATCTCCTTTTTCCCCCTTTTAAAGTTCAACGACCAAACTATATTACTCAAGCCTCACTCACAGGGACGGAGCAAAGATTTAGGGTTAAAAGATAAATTATATATGTTTGAAAATGAGAGACAAATTTATAAATAAATTAATTTTTAAAAAAATTTAAATAAGGGGACAAAAGTGAAAAAAAATTCTTTAGGGTGAGGGCGATTACCCCACCCCACCTCATGTAAATTCGTCCCTGCTCACTCATTATTTCTCCCATATCTATTTAATAAAAAACAAATTTACACTAGTTTTTCTAATAGTTTTTTGAAGAAAAAAACAAATGTAATATTGATTTCTTCAAAGGTCTAAATAAAATCTTCTAACTTAAATTTAATGGGCAATTGAATACAATGTCTACACGTGCATGTTGTTGCTATCATTCAATTTGTGTTGTTTTTTTTAATATCAAATTGTTCTTTTAATAGTTCCGTCTTTGTACACATTACTAAACGATATAAATTCTTTTCTTTAGTGATCCAAAAAGCATTTCGAAACTCTATTTAAAATCAGATGAAAAAACTTTAAGAATATGTTATTTCTTTAATCGTATCTAAAAGGAATAATTCATTTCACATTTAGCGGAGTGTTAAACCCTTTTAAAACCATTTGAGACTTGGTTCAATCTCTTTTTTTTTTTGGCATAAACAAGTTTACAAGGAATTATAAGGTTGGGGTTGCATAACTTGCTATGTCTTGATACTGATATATAAAATGGAGATAAGAAATGGAAGTCGATAAAATTTTAACCATTCTATTAATTTGCATTTATATTTTTAAGGGCTTAAAAGTAATTTTATTTTGTCTAGGGGTTGAGACTATTGTCTATCTTTGGGCAAATGATAAAAAAATTCATGTCGTCTCTACTTTATGGGTTCAAATTTTGACATTTGTCAAGAAAATATGATCTTTCTATTTAATAAAAAAATTAAATCTCAAACTAGTTAGATATTGACTTCTTCAAAGGTCTAAATAAAATCTTCAACTTAAATTTAATGGGCAATTGAAGACAATGTCTATACATGCATGTTGTTGCTATTATCCAAATTGTGTTATTTTTTCATATCATATTTTTTTTATAATTCTGTCTCTGTACACGTTATTGAACGATATAAATTTTTTTAGTGACCTAAAAAGTATTTTGAAACTGTTTAAAATCAGATGATAAAATTTTAAGAATATATCATTTTTTTAACCGTATCTAAAAAGAATAATTCGTTTCGCATACATCAGTGTTAAACCCTTTTAAAACCATTTGAGACTTGGTTCATGTGTAACGTGTTAATGGAAATGGGACATGAAACTCACAATGGAATATCTATCATAAATTGTAGGGTGCCATGGAAACAATCAAAAGAACTTGAAAATGCTCCCCCCATGTGCTCCACTAATAATAGACTCTCACCGCTTGATTTGGCCATGGAATATGGATTTGTCTCTCATTAATATTAAGTTCTCTCGTTAACATTGTTTTTTTTTTCTTTTTAAATAATTTAAATTATATATGTATTAACTATAATGGCAGATTCATTATATAGTAGACATGTTATTTACATATTGTTTTATGATTAGGGGTGGAAATTAAGTAGGAAATATCCGAAAATTGTGGGATCTAAACCGATGGGATAGAGAATAACTAAAATCTTCACCCACGGGGACGGAGATGGAGAAAATTTTATCACCGAAGCTCAAATAGGGATGGGGACGAAAATTGCTATATTCGAACCGTAAGGATAACTGAATTGTAACCGTATAAATTACTGTGGGGATCCCCGAAAAATATCCACAAGGATCTTGATATTTTACAAAAAATTTAAAATATATAAAATTAACTCCCATTTACATGTATATCTATCTATCTTATTATTAATATATTTGTGTCTTTTGTTAAAACTTATTAAGTTTGGGTGACCTCTCTAGTAATTTACAATTTTTTGTTAATTATATAATCTATTTATCTCTCTATTTATGTCGTTCATTTTACACAAAACCCGTATTCCTCTTCAACCATATGTTTAAGTGTATTTAGTATATGTCATGTAAATTGAAATCGACCATATATTTATTAGTAAAATAGTAAATTTTGTTTAACTTTTGGGATGGGGATTCACGGAAAACCGTGGGGATCCGATGGAGATGGGGATGTGGACGAAAAATTCACCGAAGCATGTAACAAGGATTACCCAAAACCGTACCCGTAAGTGTTGGAGACGGAGTGGAGAATGAAAAACCATCCCCGAACCGACTGATTCACATCCTTATTTATGATTCACTGATGTTTTGCATTGCTAATTTATTTACATCGTTATAAATAAGTATGTTTTACTTATTTACACCTTGTCGCTTATGCTGCGATCATATAAATGAACATATTCACGAAAGCTAAAAGAATCGAATTCAATCACACCAAATACAAATATGATACTAATATATGTGTTCACCTTCAAAAATATTTTTGGATCCGTCACTAAATTTGTTTCACAATAATATTAAGTTATCTCAATAACATGTATAAATACAGACACCAGATTCTAAGCAAGGGATCTGCAAAAGATAAATAGGGTTTAGAAAAATGAGGTAAGACATGTGCTTTGAGCCACTGATTAAGGGAAATTAGAGACAAAAACAAAGGCACTCACAAAAGGTAGGTTTTCCCTAATTTTTATTTTATAACCTTAATCATCTGGTTGAGTAATTTGAAGACAAAGAACTTTTCAAGGGACCAATTACACTCTTTAATAGAGGACGTGAATTTGAACTTTAAAAGAGAATGCGTGTTTCAATCACGGATTCTGCATGCTTTATCAGATTTCAATCTACTTTATAAAATAATAAAAGTGATTATATAATGCAATTAAACTAAATTAAATTAAATAGTATATATCTAAGTATAGCACATTTTTGTTTTTTGTTTTTATTTATTTGCGAATGTTTTTATTTTTATTTTTTAAGAGTATTTATTTTTGAAATAACATTTTTAATCTAATTTATTTTTTATAATATTAATATTCAAAATTTTGTAGTCTAGTTATGTGAACGTTTGTTTGTCGAGTTTAGCTCGTAAGTCTTTATGTAAAATTATTATTTGTATTATTTTTTTAATTAAGTATAAGAAAGTTTTTAATGAGTTACATAAAATATTTTTTTTAAAAAATATTTAAAATTTTAATTTTGTTTAAAAAATTATATTTTATTTTATATACCAATTAATAATTGATAATATGATGCGGTCTAGAAATCATAATCTAAGCTAGTCTTTTTCTTACGAATTTAATAAGAGACAATGATTGATTAATGCTGCGTGGACTCATTATTCAACAGTAACAAATTTAGTGTCGGTTGATTTAGTTATATATTATGAACTTACATAAATTTTTAACATATGATTTGTCATGATTATAATATAATATAATATAATATAATATAATATAATATAATATAATATAATATAATATAATATAATATAATATAATATAATATAATATAATGTAATGTGGTTTTAGATTTTATCGAATTTATTATATTTTTATATAAATATACACTAACACGCAAATAACACTTTTTATGTGTGAATATATATTTTAATTTGTTAAATGTTCATTTTAGAGTCATAAAAACTTTGAAACTCATGGATGCCCAAAAATAGAATTATATATTATGCATTTAGGACATGATTTGATAAGTTGAATCAAATAGTATAAAAAACAACAATTAATAATCTAATATATATATATATATACATATATATGCCCTGTTTTGCAATTAGCGGATAGCTGATAACTGATAGCAGATTACATTAGTTGATAGCTGATAGTTGATTGCATAAGCTGATTTGACTAGCGGATTGTATTAGCTGATTGTATAAAAGTGTTTAGTAAAATTAACTGATAGTTTATAGTTGTTTGATTATTTAAACAAGCAAAATGACATATAAGGACATTATTATATTTAATACTTGTTTGAATAATTTATCAGTTATTAATATTTTGTATATAATAAATATTATTTAGATTTGTAAAAATTATTTTTTAATATAAATTTCCTAAACAAATTTGAAAGATTTATATATTAATTTATTATTTATATAATTATTTTTTATATGCACATATAAAAATGTGATAATAAAAAATGGAATTAACTTATAAATGTCATCATATAAATTAGTAGTAACAACAAATAAGTCTAATATTTAATATGTTATTATTTATATTAAAAAATATTATTATTTAATTTAAGTTATTTGGATATTTTTGGTAGTTGTTAAGGGTAAAAGAGTCATTACAACTCTAATAGCAAACATCTAATCTCAAAAAGCTCATATTAGGAGCTTTTTCAAAATTAACTTTTTCATCCCAATCCGCTCCTTCAATCCGCTATTTACCAAACATCAATATCAGCGGATTTGACTAGTCAAACCTCTAATTATACCTCAAACTTCTAATTTTTGTCCAAACCGTTATTTACCAAACATGGCCATAATATTGTATTGAATATTTAAGTGAGTTAATAATATTATTGTTTGGTATTAATTAAAAAACTTAATATTTATTTAAAATTATTTTTTAATTGTAAGCATTAATTATTTTTTAATTCTATAATGCTATTTAAATATATAAATATATATATATTTATTTAAAAAATTAAATTAATTTCAAAATTATTCATAAAACAAATAAAAAAATTTCTTCTAAAAAATAATTGGCAAATATGGTGCTTAAAGTTCTTTTTCTTTTGCTGATATGTGTTTAACATTTTATTTTTTTCATTTTTTTTTGATAAATAAAGAGAATGGATTAACATAGGCCTCGTTAAAAACCCTCCTAACCTAATGAGGGAAAAGAGTACCTATGTAAAATCCATACAACCTTCGAGCAAAACTCGAACAAAAATAGAAACAAAATTAGGAGCAATCCTCCCGTAATAGATCCAACACCTCAAATGGCGAGGAATTAAAAACACATAGATCAAACGAATCCCGCACCGCCAATTTCGCCAACGAATCCGCCACTCGATTAGCATCACGAAAAATATGCCGAAATTCCACTCCACCATGTATTGAAACAAGGTCTTTAATCGAAACAATCAACGACAAGGACATCACCTTTGAAAACAATCCCGACAAAGCATGAAACACATCCATGTTATCAGTTTCCACTACTACTTTCCTTTCATCAACACCCATAGTGCATTTGAGTCCTTCAAACACCGCCCAAAGTTCCGCCTCAAAGACCGAGCATTTTCCAATAAACCTAGAAAAGCCCGTAATCCAATTCCCTTGCGAATCGCGGACAACCCCCCACATGACGCGGTTCCATCACTAACGTTCCGTGCGCCATCCACATTGACTTTCGCCACACCCTTTTCCGGTGGCCGCCAGCGTCTCCAACGCACCTGCTGTCGACCCCCGTCATCAGGCGAACCCAACTCATTACATCGCGGAACACGCCGCATGCCATCAATCAGCCACGAACACCGTTCCACAACGCTTGCCCCAAACGAATCCCAGCTTCCAAAAGTACGTTCGTTGCGGATACGCCACAGCGTCCAAAGAATCCCCAAACATCAAGACCCAATCGCATTCCTCCTTAGCAAAAGCACCAGACTTCAAGTTTTCTCCCAACCAAGCCTGCAGCGGCATTGAATAAAAATCTGCCAATCGTTGCGGTTTTATCAGCAGATTCCACGTCGAGACAGCCACGGGGCAGCGTCGTAGGATATGATCAACATCCTCCCGTGCTGCCCCGAACAAAACACATTCAGCCGAATCCGCTAAACGCCTCCGACTTCGTTCCGCATTCGTCAAAAGACGACCCTTATCGACAAGCCAAAGGAAAGCCTTGATCCGCGGCAACCCCTTGTACGCATGTATCACCTTCCACAAACCATCTTCAACCCCTCCCTGCTGGTGTGATCGGGCATCATACGCGGAACTCACCGTGAAGATACGCGCCCTACTCCATCTCCATCCCGGTCGATCAGGGCCACTCGAGGCAATCGGCGGTTTAATAGCCGCGATATGGTCCAAGACTTGCCGAGGCACAACGTCAAAGAAAGCCTCCCATAGCCATTCCCCTCTCTCGTCCACCATGTCCCTAACCCGAGTGGATGCCATCGCGCCCGCAGCCCGCGGACAAACATCAATGAGAGGACCAACATCCGCAAGCCACCTATCTCTCCAAAAATCCACCGTCGCACCATCCCCGACATTCCAAACAACCCCTTCCTGAACATCTTCCCAAACCGCACTAACTCCCCTCCACAACACGGAACAATTACTCCTAGACAAAGAGATCGGAATACGATCGAAACATTTATACTTAGCGCGAAGAAATCTTACCCACAATTGATCCGTCTTCACCACTAAATTGTAAGCCACTTTCATAAGAAAAGCATCGTTTTGTCGGTCTAAAAACCTGAACCCAAGATCACCTTGAGCAATGGGCAACGCCACCTCCTCCCAATTAACAAGGTGAACTCCCCGTTTCAAAGCTGAATTCCCTCATATAAATCCCCGTATAATTCGCTCAATGTTATCACAAACACCCTTCTGAATCTTTGTCGTTTGCATGCAATAGGAAGGAATCGCCGATAATACCGACTTTGTTAAAATAATACGCCCCGCAAAAGATAAATACCTCGCCTTCCACCCATCCAACCGATCCCTAACCTTCTGAACCAAAAAATCATACGTCCCACTAGTAACTCGCTGGTGTAACATAGGCACACCCAAATACCTCCCCAAATTCTGGACTTCCATAAAACTACACACCATACAAATGGCACTTCAGAGCGCGTGCGAGACGTTCTTAGAGAAAAACACATTTGTTTTGGCCATAGTAACCTTCATTCCAGAGACATTACAGAATTCATTAAGAACCGAACTGATCACCTCCACCTGATCCATTGAAGCTTCTACAAACAAGACCATGTCATCCGCGAACATAAGATGAGAGATAACAGGGCATTGCCGTGATACCCGAAAGCCCTTCCAAGCATCTTGGACTATCTTATGTTCAATAAGCTGCCCTAACCGCTCCATACAAAGAACAAAGAGATACGGTGACAGCGGGTCCCCTTGCCTGATTCCTCTAGACGGTCTAAATTGCTCTGTCTGCGCCCCATTCCACATGATCCTTGTCGACACAGATGAAACACAACGCATAATCAAGTCTCCAATCTTCCTCGGTAAACCAATATCGCTAAGAGTATCGACAATAAAGCCCCATTCAAGGCGATTATACACCTTCTCCAAATCGATTTTCACCGCCATCCAACCCTTAACCCCAGTTTTCCGACGCATAGAATGAACCACCTCCTGATCAATAATTATGTTATCTGAAATGAGACGCCCATGAACAAAGCTCATCTGATTATCCTTAACCCATTCAGGAATAAAAGGCTTAATCCTGTTCACAATCACCTTCGTCAAAATCTTATATAAAACCTGACAAAGACTGATAGGCCTAAATTGCGTCATATCCTCAGGCGATTTAACCTTCGGAATTAAAACCAGCAAAGTCTCATTAAAGCTATTCGGAAACGGAGCCCCCTCAAAGATATCCTGAATCAAACGGCAGACACTTGCTTCAACAGTATCCCAGTTCCGCTGATAAAACAAAGCCTGATACCCATCCCTCCCAGGTGCTTTAAACGCATCCATTTGAAACACTGCCTTACGAACCTCATCCATAGAGACCGAGCTATCTAAAAAAGACGCAGTAGTACTAGTAATCACAGGGAATTTACCTTGAATCGTATACTAAGAAGCATCTGTAATCTCGCTAGTAAAAAGCTTTCCATAAAACTCTACGACATGCTTTTGAAGGGCCTCCTGCGATTCAACCCATCGACCACTACCATCACGTAATCGAGTGATCAAATTTCGCTTCCTCCGATTAATCGTTGAAGCGTGGAAATATTTAGTATTTCTGTCCCCCTGCATGAACCACTGACATCTCGACTTCTGGAACCAGAGACTCTCCTCTCGCTCCAGCACAACATCAAGCTCCTCTCAGAGATTCTTCTCCAACACCACTAACGAATCAGAATACCTGGGCCTAAGAGCCTTATCAATACCTCGCAGACGTGTCAATAATTCCTTTTTACACTTACCAATATGCCCAAAGACCTCCACATTCCATTTTGAAACCATATCTATCAGTCTCGCAATATTCGCCTCAACCGACTCCAACGGTCTCAAACACTCCTGTAACAACTCCATGAAGCCAGGATGATCTAGCCAGGCGGTGAGGAAGCGGAACGGTCTATCATCGTCAGCTCTAGTATACAATTCCCTCGATAGCAATAATGGGCAATGATCGGACCCCAAACAATCCAGATGAAGAACAATACTATGCGGGAAGGTATTCTGCCACGCACCATTCACTAAGCATCTATCAAGGCGTTTAAAGAGCCTCCCGCGTCTCCAAGTAAAATCATCCCCCCTATACTCAATCTCAATCAAGCCTGCCTTGTACACGAACTCCTGAAATAAAGAGCTAACACCGGATAGCCCCAATTTACTACCAAAGCATTCATCATCGCGAAGAATACAGTTGAAATCCCCTCATAAAACCCAAGCCTAACTCACCCCCGGTTGCAGCCGAAGTAAATGGTCCCACACCAACCTTCTCTTAGATACCGACGGTGAAGCATACACTGCCGTAAATAAAACCCACTGATTAACGACATCATCAAAGAACCTCCCATGTACAAACTGATTTGATACAACAAGAATCTCAACATGCACATCCTCTCGCCACAGAACCCAAACACCACTGCTAAAACCATGGCACTCCACACGGTACGAGTTACCAAACCCCAATCTTCGAATTAATCTATCCGCCTGGACACTACTAACACTTGGTTCAACAAGACAAACCACCTTCGGATCATGCTTTCGTACAAAAGAACGAAAATGTCGACGAAATTCTGGGCTCGCCGCTCCCTGACAATTCCAAAACATTAAATTAATCATAAAAAAACACAGCAAGAAGAGATAGGACCTTAACACGACGGATTAGAATTCTCTTTATCGACCCCATCCACAACCACAGTACCAACATGCACTGATGCATCTGAGCTCAAATCCGAAGCTGGAGACGATTTTGATGCTTTATCCTGAAGCACCTTGTCACCCCCTTCCACCCCCGTACCTTTCGATACTACTCTATCATGCATGCTTTGTAACTCCCCTGATAGGGACTGAACCCATTCTGCCAAGACTGGTTTCGTCGGAGCACGCGTCCCATTGTCGCGCTTTGATTGCTTCGAAGATTTCTTAAGCGCAACCTTCACCGGAAAGAGACTTTTCCCACGTCCAACATCTTTCCGCTCCCCTCCCACAGCACCCTTGGACGCCTCACCATCCGCAATCACAATCACGCTTTGATTCCCCGACACAATACTCGGATTATAAGCTTGAACATGTGCCTCCATGTTCGGAACCAAAGATACCACCTTTGCACCCGCATGCAACCTGTTATCCACGTTTGATATGTCTGCCAAAGGAGCTCGCTGTGCACCGACCGACACAACACCGTTCTGCGCGCTGCCCCGCTCATTACCCGCAGCAACATCCACTGCTGCAATCACCACCCCCTTACCGTGTGGCCGCTGTGCTGGCACCACCCTTTCCTTCCCTCGACGAGCCCCACTCTCACCAACATGTTGCACCTTAGAAACTCCCTGCTGGGCAGCAGCACCCTCCCCTTCTTTTGCACTACCGTCATCGCCTAAAATAGAAAACCGAGACCCCCCGAAACCATGTCCTCCAGCCACCTGAAATTGTCCATCTACCTTCCGCGGCCTCCGTTTCCTAGCATCAACCACCATCCATGGACCATAAATACTATCCGAATTAGCCTCTGAAACCGGCACTCCGCCACTCGAAGTTTCCACTCCCAAGGCTCCTTTGTCCGACTCCATTCCTAAACTCTTACCACACCCCTCCGACAAATGCCCATATATCCCACACTTAAAACAAATGTGATGCAAGCCTTCATATTCAAGTTTCTGCGTAAAACCATCAATGCCAATACAAGGTAACAATGGCTTATTCAAATCCACAAGCACCGCAAGTCTAGCAAACTTACCTCGTTCACCCGCTGTAGTGTTATAATCTATACGAATAACCGTACCTATAATACCCCCAATTAACTTGAACAATGCCTTCGTGTAGTACCTATATGGCAGGTTCGGAAGGCGTATCCACACCACCACTTGCGACAGATGCTTCTGCGATGTCGAGAAGGAACGCGACCATGGCTGCACTGTGAGATAACTCCCGTAAAGCGTCCAAGGTCCAGCCGAAAGGATCCTCGCATAGTCCTCATTCGATTCAAAGTTCACCAAGAAGTAATTGTTATCAAGGTCCACAACTTGATAATCACCTTTTGGCGCCCAAAGACTGGGAATGCGAGACAAAAGTGTTTTATACCCAATCGTACGCCCAAGGAGTCGTACAATCACGGCTCGCTTCATACTATCATCAATTGACGCATGAACGCGCTCGGAGAACCTAATCTTCGGGAACGATCCACTACGATCGATCGAAAAATCCGAATCCAAAACATGTATATTATCCGTAGCTACACCGGCTTTGTGCCTACCTCCAGCGCTGCCTGCCCTTCCAACCATATCAGCATACGACCCCTTACCCCTATTAACGTCATCAGCCACCCGTCTTCTCTCATCACCAGCCTCGCCCTGCTGCACCGTGACCTGCATTGTCGGACCCCTAACACCACCAGCCTCCAGACTATCCGAAGCAACCACCTCTATAGGCATCGACTGATCAACAGTAGACTCCTCCCGCGCCGATTTTGAATCCTGATGAACAGAGGGAGACGCAACCACCACCGGCGGCATCCCCCCTGCGGTTGCCCCCCCTGTCACGGTAAAGCCTCGTAAACTAACGTTATCGCCGGTAGGTCTCTTGCACTCCGGAAAACTAGGAGCCGTCATTAGGGTTTGCCTTAATTTTTTAAATACCCTATAACACTTAATTTTTTTTTTTAAAAAAATTAGTTTTTCCATTTTAAAGTCTTTTAAGTAACTATTTTGGGAAAAAACTTGAGACACATATTTAAGTAAAAAAAAAACTTTAAACAACTATTTCAAAAAAATAATATAATTTAAATATATATTTTAATATTAAACCAAAAATATATAAAATTCCCTTCCCTTTCCGTTACTTAACCAAAAGAAACTGTAATTAATCTCCTTTTTTTTCCTTCCATCATCTTCCCCAATTTAGATATCTAAATTAAGGGAAATTATTTTCTTTCTTTTATGTGTCCTTTGCATTCTATTCGTTTCCATCCATGCAGTGGCAAAACATGTAATGGGCTAGCTGCCCCAAAATTTTGAATGGTTAAAATTTGATCCCTGTAATTTTAAAAAATTTAATTTGATTTTCTCAAAATTTTAAGATATTCATATTAAGCTTTAATTTTTTAAAATATGTTTAATTACCTCTCATTATATTTAAAAATTCTCATTAAATCTCTCGAAATTATTAAATATTTTAATTAAACCCTCAAAGTATTTAAAAATTTTAGTCTGTCTTTTAGTTTTTCAAAATTTTAAATTATTTCTCAAAACTCTTACTTCAAATTCTGCTACCGATAGCGTGTGGATATTAAAATGAACGAACACATTTCGACAATCTCTCAACCGTGCGACTCGTGACCACAACCTCTCCTTCCTTCTTTACTCTTCAATTATGACAAAATCCAACCAATATGTTTTCATGGTCCTCTAAAAATCTAAACAAAAATCCAATTTTCAGACATATCATGCTTTTTCGTTATTTAAAACGTTATTTTTTATTTTTATCCATTTTTGTTTGTATTATTGATGTAGTTTAGGGCCTTAGGCTGTGTAGTTTTGCTTTTTCCATGGCCTTCACTCTCACCTCTCTGCTTCACTAGTTTTCCTGTTATTAAATAATGCAAAAAAAAAGTACCTTTTTTTTCAAGTATTCAAAGCTATGAATTATTTTCCTTTGAAATGGAAAAAAGAAGCAAAGGCGCGTGATTTCTAAACGCGACATGCAATCTTTTAGCTGAAACAGTTTCTGAGTTTATCCCTTATGCCTTGGAACTGGAATATTGGAATCTACAGTCTCAAGACTCTAAATTGTCTCAAAATCTAAAATTGGGAAGAAAAAAAAGAAAAAGAAAAGAAAAAAGAGAGAAATTTCCCAGCAGTATCCAATTTGTTTCACTTTTCTTTATCTTCACTCTTCCCCTGAACTGTTGCCACCATTTTAGGACACCCCCAAACCTCAAAAACAAAGCTCACTGCCATAGGGTATGTCTTTCCTTTCATTTGTGTTTCAGATTATGATCTTTTCTTCTTCTTCAAGTTTCATCAAATGTTTATGTTGTTTAAACTTTAAAGGTTGAAACTTGAAAGCAATTCTGGGTTTCTGTCAAAGACAAAGATTCTTGTTTCTTTTGTCCTGTTAGTTTACAGATTGAAGTTTTTTCTTTCCCTGTTGGTATTTTTTAGTGCACTATTTAAGGTTTATTTACCAGGTTTGTTGTCTTTTCTTTTACTTGGTGGATACCAATAATCAAATATGGCAGAGTAGATAAGATTCAGACCATATAATCAATGCTGTTTTCATTTGGTTTTTTCCCCAACTGGACTGAATTTAATGTTACAGTACTTTGTTACAATGAACCAAAACACAAATCTTTGCCTGGTTGTTGGAAGTTGTAAAACAATTGAATTCTAGGTTCTTCAATTGATTAGTTTTGGCATATTTTCAGGTATTTTCTGGGAAATTTTTGAGATGAAGGTGTTTGCCATGGTGTTATAATCCGACATCGATGTTTGCTATGTCATGTTTTGAGTTTCTGAGTTGTATTAGGGAACAAAGCTGTTGAATTTCTTGATTGTGGAACATAATGGAGGAGAGGAAGCTGAATTTCAGTGCTCCACTTTTATCTGTGAGGCGGTTTTCGGGGTCGTTTTCCTTTCAAGATCGAAATAAGCAGAAGAAAGTTGAGAATTCGACTCCCCCGGCACGATTTGCTCTCCCCTGGTATTGCTCGGATGCAAGTTTGGATCAGGTAACGGAGCCGGTTGCGGTTCCTTTTGTGTGGGAGCAGATTCCCGGGAAAGCAAAAGGCGGTGTGGAGCATGAGTTTGAGGCGGATAAGGAAGCTTCAGGTGCTCCCAGGCTTCCGCCGGGTCGGATTTCGAAGGTTGCGAAGTGTCCTGTGGATAAAGAGTGTGTAAATCAGGATGTGATCATGCCCCAAACTGAAACGTATGCAGTGAAGGATAATGTGAGTAAATTAGACTGTTTGAATGAGGGAATGAAGGAGAAATGCAACTCGGAATCGGACAACGAGGATGATGTTTACTCCGATGCGCTCGATACATTGTCCCAAACGGACTCATTCTCCATGAATTGTAGTATAAGTGGCCTAAGTGGATCAGATGGACCGGCTGCGAAACCATCAGGAACGTTCTCTACGGATCCACAAACAACGGATTTCATGTTGCGGCGCTTTTTACCAGCTGCAATGGCAATGACCCTGGAGACACCGAAGTATGCTTCGAGGAAACAATCTCCGGCACCCGAACAACGTAGAGAGGTTAAGAAAGTGGTTGTTGGGGATAGGAAACCTCCTGTTAATCAATACGAGTCGGCTATCGTTCCGTATTATAACCAGGATGTAGTAGTAGAAGAAGAAGAAACAGAAGACGAATACGATGACTATCAAGATTCTGGCAATTTATCGAGAAAAGCTTGCGGCCTATTGCCTCGATTATGCTTCAAGAGCTCTCTTGGCCTCTTAAATCCTGTGCCAGGATTAAAAGTTCGAACCCACTCTTCAATGTCTTCAACTCGGGAACTTGCGAAACCACGAAAAGCTACTTACTCACGAACCCAAATTGTTGAGAAGGTTAGTATGGATCTTTTCTGTAAGACTTAGATACTCGAATAGACCGCATGAGCATTTACTGGTATTTTGTATCTTTGCAGAATGCTCGGGATGTTGTTCATAAGAACAAATCAGATGGAGGAGATCGACCCGCCGAGCTTCCAGTGAACAAATCGGATAGTGCAGTTCAATCACCGAGGCTCTCGAAGGACAAATCAGATAGGGGAGTACGATCCACCGAGCTCCTAGTAAACAGATCAGAAAGTGCATTTCAATCACGGAGGCTCTCGAAGGACAAACCCGATAGGGGAGTTCAATCCCCCAGGCTCCTAGTGAGCAAATCAGATAGTGCATTTCAACCACCGAGACTCTCGAAGGACAAATCGGATACTGAAGTTCAACACCCTAGGCTTCCCGAGATTGGGAAAGAGCTGATATGTGTGTCAAATCAGTTTAACAACTCAAATGACCAGCAGGTGGTGAATAGGTCACCTCCCAAAAGGCTTCCGAGTAGTGGTCGCATTTCTCCGTATCGTAGAGAGAGACCTCAATCGCCTTTCCGTGGAGGGGGGTTTCTTGGCTTGCCTAAAGAAGCTGAGAAATACAAAGCCAATATGATGGTTAAGTACACCAGAAGCAATAACAACTCGCGGGAATTAGTACCGTATCAAAGCACCGGACAAGGCTCGAGTTCTCCAAGCCCTGCAGTTGAGAAAACATTGTATGTAGATAATGTAGATACCAAAGTCCAAGTGTTGGAAGAACCTGCTACTGTGGAAACTTCCCTTCAAGACATAAAGGGCCTCAGTCTTTTGGATGGACAAGGCATATCGGAATATGAAATCGCAGGACAAAACGGAGGACTGGATCCGATATTTAAGTCCTTGGAGCGTATCAAAGTTAGAGCTGATGGAAATCTGAGCCACACTGATGATGATAATTCGAAAGAAGCTGATGAAGCTAGTGCGGGTTCCGATTACTCTCCTCTTCCACCTCCTTTGCCGAAAACACCATCGGAGTCTTGGCTTTGGCGTGCTCTGCCTTCGAGAAAATCATCTTTGCAGTCTTACAATGGCACTCGTTTTAAACTTAAAAAACAGGAACCTGAGCCACCTGCTACAGATGCCAAGTGGGAAACAATTGTCAAAACTTCTCACTTGCATCACGATCATGTCCGCTATTCCGAGGTAATCTTATCATTCTTTAAACAATGCTACCGTCTTCTCCGGTCGGAATTTGTACCTTTGTAAATGTCTAACATTTGTGTCCATTACAGGAACTTGTAACTCCCTTTTCTCAGCAATCCAAAACTTAAAAAGAGAAAACACCAACGGCATTATCGGATTCCTCGTGCTCGCTGCCTTTGTTTCAGCAGTTTCGGTTTCCACATGGTCAGAGCTGGTTAAGATTTTGCTGCAGCCTACCATTTTTCTCCTTATTATACAAGCTTGTAAGTTGTTCATTTCTTTTCCCCTATACGTCAACCATAACTGCAGGCCGAGGCCATTGTTATGTCAAAGTCCGATTCGAATCTTGTAATGACCACAGCTATGAATTTTTCGACTTTAGTAGTTGGTTGTGGTGCTTGTCTTGCACAGGAATCAACTGATTGTTGTGAAAATATATTGGATATGAAATGCTTCTTTGTTATACAAGGAAACTAGACCGAAATTGTTCAAATATAGTAATGAACTGTTGCATTCTAATATCGATAACAAGGGTAGGGTGCGATCTTCGGTACGGGACGGAACATCCCGAGCTCTTGGTGCATAGCTGCAACCATGGCTTGTGCCAAGAGGAACAAGGTTGGTGTCAATATCTTTGTACATTGACGAATGGGGCTGATGCGATCCACCAAAGGCCATGTTTGCTACTATTCGACTCAAGTGTCGTTGTAGATATGGCCTTATGTTATTAATGATTTCAACCAATAAAAATAATTTATTTCATTAATTATCTAAAATAACTTTTATTGGAGTTCCACTTAGATTTGTTACGAAAATGAAAAAAAAAAATTATTAGAAACTCACTTCACATCTTCAATGTATTGAAAAATAAAAAAAAACTATTAGGAACTAATTTTGAGATTTAGTTCCATGAATTGCTTAGAAAACAACTTTGAGATTTAGCTCCATGAATTGAATTGGCATCTTACCACGACATATTTCAAAGGATAGGAATATCCACCAGTGTGAACATCATGTGAACGTGAACCTAAGGAAAGTATACCAAGGTGATAGACTTTCCATAGATAGATAGGATGTAGTTGATAACTTTCGATCTGAACCGTTGATTTAAATTGATCTCTGCCATCAATTGTACGAGAATTCAAATATAAATTGAGACTTCACACCTAATTTGTAATCATTCATCTCTTAAGAAAAAAGACATTTACTCTAAACTCTCAATTGTGTTTTTGAGCGTTTTTATTTGTTTTTTTCGTTCTTGAGTTGTCTATCTCATTATTTGCTTTCACTTATAACGATTCAACATTTTTTAGTGCATATGAAGAGTTTAATCTTCCGAAAAAAGTTTTAAGCCTAACTTAGTCGTTTGTCTCGAGAATTTTGACTCTCTTGAGAAAAAAAAGACATTTACTCTAAACTCTCTATTGTGTTTTTGAGCGTTTTTATTTGTTTTTTTCGTTCTTGAGTTGTCTATCTCATTATTTGCTTTCACTTATAACGATTCAACGTTTTTTAGTGCATATGAAGAGTTTAATCTTCCGAAAAAAGTTTTAAGCATAACTTAGTCGTTTGTCTCGAGAATTTTGACTCTCTTGAGAAAAAAAACATTTACTCTAAACTCTCTATTGTGTTTTTGAGCTTTTTATTTGTTTTTTTCGTTCTTGAGTTGTCTATCTCATCATTTGCTTTCACTTATAACGATTCAACGTTTTTTAGTGCATATGAAGAGTTTAATCTTCCGAAAAAAGTTTTAAGCCTAACTTAGTCGTTTGTCTCGAGAATTTTGACTAAAATCGTGCGGTTTGCTAGGTCGAAACTCTAGCCTTATGACAATAAATTAATCTCAACATCTAATTTTACAATTTATTGACCTAAATCTAAAAGTTGGTTTATAATAGTTTAATTTTTTCATATTTGTTCTTAAATACATAACAAAAACGAAGTGGGTTCGTATTAAATTTTTTTAAATAAAATATTAGTTGTATTTCATCCAAGAGTAGCAAAGCTATAAATAGTCAAAAAATAAAAAAAAAATCTATACAATAATGCCCCATTCTGTACAAAGAATAGAATTAAACCTATCTATACAGTTAATTTTTCTCCCCTGTATTTTAATTCTAATTATGTCCTTAATACATGTAATTAGATCGTTGGTAGTACGAGTAGTTCCTCTAAAATGTTTGTAATTTCTCTCTTCTCATATAATGTAAATGAACGCGCATCAAACAGTTTTGAGAATAAAACCATCAATGAACGTCTACGCTAGTGGGTTATAACCCACTCGAGTTCCTCTTCTCACATCATGGGGCCACGGTTAATATGACAGGGTCGAAAGATATGTTTCCAAACTTCATTCGAAATGGAGCAGACAAAAAATAGATAGTTTCTAGATTCTACTTCTTCGTGGCACAATGAGCATTTATCATCTTTAATAATCCCAAACCTTTTTAATCTTTGAAGTGTAGAGAGCTTATCTAAGATGATCATCCAGAAAATGATTAAATGCTTAAGAGTGTCAGACGGATACTAGATGACTTTGTGCCAACTAACTTTAGTCCTTTTATCACAGATTTGATTCTAAATCAGACCACTGTTAATCTTGTCCAAATTGGTGCCAGTATGAAAAACTATGATAGCCTCATCTGGAATGCTAAGCAATTTTTTAATTATCCAACTGTAATGATTTTTACTATCAAGGTCCAGTAACTATCTCTTTTAAAAATATATGGCTTGAGCCATGCTACCCACAATGAATCACTTTGTGTTAGAATAATTTTTTATGTCCTTTAATAAAAATGGTGTGATTTTTAAAAAAATATTAAGTAAAATATGCTATGCATGCTAGGTGAGTTTCAATTCATGAAATCTCTTTATGAAGCCTCAAACCTTGCAAGAACCACTACAAAAAAATGTACATATACCGAAGTCAATTTATACCGACGGACAAAAAGCGTCGATATAAACATCATATACTGACGGAAAATAACACTGTCGGTATAGGTTTAAAATATACCGACAAATAATATGATCTGTCGGTATAGGTTAGCCATATAGCAACGGTTTTGTTCTGTGCGTCGGTATAGGTTAACTATATAGCGACGGTTTCGTTCTATGCGTCGGTGTAGATATAGGGTTTACCGACGATAAATATTATCTGTCGGTATAGAGTGTAAGTAAATTATATACCAACGGAATATCGTGCCGTCGGTATAGGTATGTTTAAAATTTTAAATTTATTTAAAAATAAAAAAAGGAAAGAAACATAAAATACCAAAAAAAAAAATTTAAAATCCTTAATCCCCATTCTCTCCTCCTTTGCTCAATCGTTTCTTCTCTGCTCCTTCACCGTTGTTCAAGTCAGCGTTGCACCGACCACCAGGTAATCATCTTATTTCTTTCTTTTCTTCACTGCTCTTTTCCCGTTCTTCTCTGTTGGTAATTTGTCTTGTCTCCTTGATCTCTTCCGATAGAATATCAAATCAAGATTTTGTTTCTCTGATTTTCTTTCAATTTTCTCATCAACCAAAACATTTAATTAAGGAAAAAATGGTGCTAGATTCCCAAATTCGTATGCAGAATTTACATTTTGAAGAAGAGAAAAGGCTTCCCTCGTTTCATTATAAAACTCGTAAAGGCTTCCCAAACTCGTTTCATCTAGGAGTGAAAATATAAAAATATTCAATAATATGTTTACTAATATATAATCTTTTTCTTCTAATGAAATAGATATTTTTCGGTACTAAAGTCTTTTGTTCGTAATAGAGCTCATCTAGAAGGATCTTGGTTCTACATCTGGAAGACCATTAGGAAGGAAGAAACAATCCGCTTTTCATGTCAAGAAGCGTAAAAGAGTTTTAAGACTTGTGCTTGATGAAAAAGGATTAGCGCAAGCACATCGATACGTGTTATTCAATTCAGATAAAATATCTCCAAATATAAAGTAAGGTTTCTTCAATTGTTTATAGATTTGACTCCACGCGGATTATAATCGTTATGTTTTTTTTCATTTAGGAAACAAGAACAAGAGATTAAGAGACGTAATCGAAAGAAACGATTTTCACAATTTGAGATGCAGAAGTTGCAAAGTGAAACTTTTCACACATGGTTTCGTGATCATGTAAGTATAAAAAAATTAAGATGTGCAACTTATATGATATTATTTAAACAATTAGTATTGACACTTCAACTATTACATAGGTTGCACTTTTGGATCAACAAGTACATTCAAGTGTTGTCGATAAAGTTAAATGGCTTGCTCGAGGTCCAACCGAAGTTGTTAAGAGATATAGTGGCTACATGATAAATGGCTTTAGATTTCATACAACAAGAAGAGATAAAAATTTGAAAAGTCAAAATAGTGGAGTTGTTGTTACAAGTAAGACATGGAGTTATACAACTGCAAGAGACAAACAACCAGTTGAAGGAGAAGTTAACTATTATGGGGCTTTGAAAGATATTGTTGAATTGAATTATTCAGGTCGATTTAAAGTTGTATTGTTTAGATGTGATTGGGTTGATATCAATAGAGGTTGCAAGAAAGATAAATTTAGTTTCACGCTTGTGAATTTCTCGCATTTGGCGCACAAAGGGAACAATTTAATTGATTATCCATTTGTGTTAGCATCATAAGTTAACAAAGTTTACTTTGTTAAGGATGAAAGACAACCCGGTTGGAAAATCGTCAAACATGCTAAACTTAGAGATGTGTTCGATATGGATGATGCGTCATCCTTTAACAAAGATGAAGAACTTGAACAATTGGTTTTAGATGAATCTACCGACACTAGTGTCTCAAGTTGGATCAGAAATGATGATGGTGCTAATGGATTGGATGTCACTTCAGATATGGAAAATGAAAATATAGAGGAATATTCAATTAATGAAGAAAATGGAGAAGACGTATTTTAGAGTTATATGTAATCTTTTGTACATGTTCTATTGTAATCATGGGCTAAAGGATTGGATATTATCTTTTATTATTTTTTATGCAATTACAATATGAGAACTTCTTAGTAATTGAATGAATGTGTTGCTTTATTGTTATTTTTTCTCATAAATTTAATTTTAGTAAGAAGTTTAAATCTAAAATTGGTACTTTTGTGTTCTTTAATACTAAATTTAGTAAGTGAATGTGGTACTTTATTGTTAGTTTTTTCTGCAATTGTAATATAAGTTTTTAATACTAGATTTGTTGACAATAAGATATTACTATAATATTAGTTTACTCATAATTTATATTGAATTTTGCAGGACTTTGAACAATATGGCGAAACGAAAACGTGTTAGCATTGTTTCAACAATAAGAAACTCTGGATCTCCTGCTCAAAGTGAAGAACAACGAGCAACATCTGTGCAACATCAGGAACAATCTCAAGCACAACAATCTGAAAAAGTTCAAGGAGTAGGTGAAGAACAATCCCGTGAAGAACAATCACAACCTTATCAGGTATGATATGTTCAACTCAAATCAACGATTCAAATACAATTACTTGTTTAAGTTTCATTTGCACTTAATCATATTCATGTAGAGAATATTAATGGAAAGAAAGTTCGAGGAGCAACACTTATACCGGATATTTGGGAGGTGCCAGAGAGGCAATGTGTTAATGTCAAAATTAACAATCTATATCAACCTGTGGGTGAAGAATCAACTTGCTTATGTCGCTTCATTAGAACGATGGTGCGAAAGGCTGAGTTTGCGCCAATTAGTTATTTGAATTGGCATAAGATGCCGAACAATAAGAAGGAAGAAATGTGGTCCACGATCGAGGTATTTGTACTAATTGAATACTTGTTATCTTCAATTAATCATATGATTTGCATATGCTTCAATTAGTCACCTAACTGAAATACCATCCTAACAGGTCACCGAGCCAACTATGAGAAATGAACCTAATTTCTATTCATGTTCATACTTGTTAAGTCATAGTCTAACTGATGTAATTGTCTCTTTGTAAGTTGATGGAGTTGGGTGGCTTGCAATGCGTGCTTTCCTAGTTCATATTTGTCACTATGAGAAATAATTAAATACGATTAAACAATATGTTTCTATTCTTTTGGTGCTAAATAATAATTGTTTTTGGATTGTGATACCCTCTTATTTTGTTAATGCAGTTAAAATTTCAATTCTAACTATTTGATTCGGAGGAAGGCATTGATGAAGCCACATTAAAACATGTTAAGAAATTGGTTCTCTCATATATGAATACCAAATGGAGGTAGTGGAAAAATGAATTGAAATCTCAAATATTTGATGAGAACCAAACTGTAGAGCAGATCGTCGAAAACTGCAAAGATCCACGAGTGAATTTGGACCAATTGAAGACACTTGTTGAATATTGATTGTCCTCAAAGGCGATGGTAAAATACTACAATTTTATAGTTTCTATAACTTATATGCCATTTCATATGATGTTTGCATTTATTGGTGTTTTCATATGATATTGTTAATGAATGTGAGTTTTGGGATGTTTGTTTTGTTGATATCATTGTGCCTGTAAGTTTTCTTTTTCTGTAATAAATGTTCGATCTTTCTTTAAAATGTCATATGGTGTTTGTATTTTTTGGTGTTTTCTTCACTTATTTGTTCAACATTCGAATCATAAGTCTTGTTGATGCTAGATTTTTGTGCACTTCACTTTCTTTAGCAATTTGATCATGTTTTGGGATGTTTGTTTTGTTGATATCATTGTGCCTGTGAGTTTTCTTTTTCTGTAATAAATGTTCGATCTTTCTTTAGCCATTTCATATGGTGTTTGTATTTTTTTGGTGTTTTCTTCACTTATTTGTTCAACATTCGAATCATAAGTCTTGTTGATGCTAGATTTTTGGGCACTTTGCTTTCTTTAGCAATTTGATCATGTTTTGGGATGTTTGTTTTGTTGATATCATTGTGCCTGTGAGTTTTTTTCTGTAATAAATGTTCGATCTTTCTTTAGCCATTTCATATGATGTTTGTATTTTTTGGTGTTTTCTTCACTTATTTGTTCAACATTCAAATCATAAGTCTTGCTGATGCTAGATTTTTGTGCACTTTGCTTTCTTTAGCAATTTGATCATGTTTTGGGATGTTTGTTTTCTTGATATCATTGTGCCTGTGAGTTTTCTTTTTCTATAATAAATGTCCGATCTTTTTAACATCTATGATATTTTTTTGTAATTTGAATAGGAACAAAGTGCCACAAATAGATCAAATAGGTCAAAGCTAAGTGAACCACATTGCACAGGAACAAGATCTTTCCCTAGGATTGTTGAGGACTTGGTGCGTATAATTTTCTTTATTATTACCATTGATTTGAAAAATAACACTTGTTTCTAATATCTCTCATTGTTTTCTTAATGTTAGACTGCAGAATCTGATGGAATCCCACCAACACGCGCTGATGTCTATGTTCGATCTCGTACACGCAAAGATGGAAGCATCGTGAATTCTAGGGCCGCGGTTGTTGTGGTAATTTATTATTATTAAGCCTTATTTACGTGTTCGGTATAAATATAATATAGTTGTTATATTATATGTTTGACTTGCTTATATTTTTAGGAACGTATTCAAGAGAAGAGAAATGAAAGCTCGTCTTCTAAGAATTTATCACAAACTTCATGGTCAAATGATGTGTTTGCTCAAGTTAAAGGACCAGAACGAAGAGGACGTGTTCGTTGTGTAGGGGCGGTTCACACTCGTTCTTCTCAAGAATCTGGACCTTCACAACCAGTCCAAAATACTGAAGAAGTGGAAGGGTTGAAATCTAAGGTTGCGAAATTAGAAAAACTTTTTGAAACTTGCTTTCTACCCTACTTTCAACAACAACGTCCAGATCTACATGTGCCTGATATGGATGCTTTGCTTCGTATGGTTGATACAGAGGTATTTAAAATATTTTTCTTTCTTATTACTCCATTCATTTTTAATTTAAATTCATTATTTTAATTGCTTTTAATAGGCAACTCCTGATGCTGGTAGTGCTTCAGCAGCAATCAATAGTACTAGTCGATCCTTGCCTTCAACAAATAAACAGAATGCAAATGGAAATGATCGAAGCACACAATAGAGGAGGATCTTCAAATATTTTTAGCTTTTATTATGTAGGTTATTAAGAAACAAAAATATTTGCTTGCATATTTCTTTTGCCTGTACTAGACTCGTACGTACATGTTTTACTGATTATGTATTACATACTTTTTTTAATCGAACATTAGATCGAATATTTTCCCTTCAAAAAATGAAATCAAATTTGTTATAATAGTTTTAGTAATTTTAATATTTAAAATAAAAATATTAAAAAAATAATTGAATGTATTAATAGTTATTAATATTAAAAAAATAAATAAATACCAACTAAACCTATACCGACTGACAAAACCGTCGGTATACATATTTTATACAGATCTTACATGATACATATACCAACGGACACGCCGTTGGTATAGGTTACAGATAACAACTATACCAACGGACACGCCGTCGGTAAAGAAAAAAGCTATACCAACGAACATGACGTCGGTAAAGATAACAACTATACCAATGGATACGCCGTCGGTAAAGATACAACTATAGCGACAGACAAAACCGTCAGTAAATACCGTAGAATATACCGACGGACAAAATCCATCGGAATAAATGTTCTAATTTGTCGGAGTAGTTCCTATCTATACCTACGGTTTTGTCCGTCGGTAAAGGGTCAGAATACTTATACCAACGGTTTTGTCCGTCGATATAGCTTTGTACCGACAAGCATATTACCGATAGCTCGTTGTCTGTCAAAATTTTCCTTTTGTCTGTCGGTAAAAGGATTTAGACTATATACCGACAGATTTTTAGTGTTTTACCGACGGATTTGTGTCTGTCGGTATATGTCATTTTTTTTTGTAGTGAACAACTACACATAACATAATCTCCCCGGTTCTAATGACCTCAATAAAATAGTGGTGTAAGATTTTGGCAAAGCTTCTCTTGCAGCATATGTAAGTCTTGACAAACTAAGTAAAATCAAGCCGTGGCAACCTCAAAGCCTTTTAATTTCAGCTACTGTAATCGGGGAGTTAACTACTAATCTAATGAGAATAATTATATAAATAGTTATATATATTGGGGGTTACCTTATAATAAAACTCTAATCGTCTAAATTTTTCAAAATAATTTTTGCCTGTGATTTACCTAATTTTTTTACAAAAATGTTAGGAACTCATTCCGCACCTTTAATGTATTGAAGAGCGAAAATGAAAAAAAAATTATTAGTAACCAATTTTAAGATTTAGCTCCATAAATTGCTTAGGAACCAACATTGAAATTTAGTTCTATGAATTACAAAAGAGGATGTTGGCAACTTTTTTTTTCTTTTTGCTCGACAAAAAAAAATGTATTTAGAATACCACGAAAGTGGTTATAAGTGACCTTATCTAATTTGAGTGTCTCATTAAAAACCTCTCTAACTTTACATGGAGGGAAAAAATACACTCAATTTGGAGATACACGAGATAAAAATGCCACATGTTATAGAGTCGCATGCTATTGCTCTACAATAATAACCTATCACAGTTTGACCTCGTTAAAAAAATGACACGAATAAAAAATCAACACCTAGTCAAAATCAAATAACACTAACTATCCACCAAATACATGAAACAAAAGTATCACCTATAGGAGCACACATATCTAACAACCATCTAGAGCCAACAACAATCTTACGCACTATTCCAACAAGCCATCTCGCCAATGGTAACCGATACCAAATGAAATCTTGAACCATGACAACTCCGAACCAAGACAACCCTAAACTACAAAGCCAATCCCTTTCATCTATCATCATGCATCCAATGACTTAACTTTCATCTTATTTTTTTCTCTTGACTTTATCATTTTTCTTTCTTTCTAAGGGCGGTAAAGCTTTATCTTGGAAAAGTATAGGCATGTAAATGAACCGAACGAACACGAACAAGTGTATGCTCATGTTCGTTCATTGAATTTTAACCGAACAAATAAATGAACACGAACAACTAAACGAACATATACAAGAAATTATGTTCGTTTAGTTTTTCGTGTTCGTTCGTTAAGGAATGTAGCTTGTTCATGTTCGTTTGTTAAAATGATAAACGAACGTAAATGAACACAAACGAACGAACATAATCGGACATATGTGAATAAATTTAAAAGAGCATAAATAAACAATCGATCATATGGGAATAAATTTATATTTTTTAAATATAATACTTTTGTTATGAAAAATAATAAATATAAATAGATATATGTGAATAAATTTAAATGAACAGATTATCGAACGTTCACGAACGTAAATGGACTAACGAGCCTTTTGTTCGTGTTCGTTCATTTAATTAAATAAATATAAAATTTTGTTCATGTTTATTTGTTTAATAAATAAGCGAACAAAAACAAACTTTCAGCCGAACAGTTCACGAACGATTCACTGAACATTCGATTCGTTTATAGCCCTAGAAGGATAGCAAAGAATCATAGGCATGGTAGTGTTAGCCTTTGTTTGTTATCAATGTGAAATTCTGAGAGCTAAAGAGTACTTTGTCACTAGATTTTAGCTCCAAGAATTCCACATTGATAATAAAAAGGCTAACACCCTAACTATGCCTATATAATGTCACGACCCGCGAGTTCGTAATCAAGAAACATGCACAACAAGCTACTCAAGAAGTTTTTTGCAAAATCTTGGGCTTACCTAGATGACCACCTGACTTGGCCAGACTTTTGGAGATTGTGAGAAAGCCCAATCACATTGAAGCTGGTAATCTAATAGATGTCATCTTACTAATGCATATTTCAAGGGATAGAAATATCCACCAATGTGGACATTTATGTGAATGCGAACCTAAGAAAAGTATTTCAATATGATAGAATTTCCATATATAGCTAGGATGTAATTGGTAGATTTCGAACTTAAGTAAAATGGCATTTACTCTAAATTCTCTCTTGTGTTTTATAGTGTTCTTATTTGTTCTTCTTCATTCTTGAGTTTTTTTTATCTCATTGTTTGTTTACGCTTAAAACGATTTGGCGTTCTTAGTGCTTAAGAAGAGCTTGATCTTCCGAAGAGAGTTTTAAGGCTGACTTAGCCGTTTGTCTCGAGAACATCGACTAAGGCCACACGGTTCGCTAGGTCGAAACTCTAGCCCCGTGACGATAAGCTAATGTTAACATCCTTTTTTATAATTCATTGAGCTAAATTTGAAAGTTGGTTCCTAATAGTTCAACTTTTTTCATTTTTGTTCTTCAATACATAGAAGATACAAAGTGAGTTCATAATAGTTTATCTTTTTTATTTTCATCTTTTAGTAAAAATGTATGTTTTAAAAAAATAGGTTAAATTCGCTATGCATGCTAGCCCAGTTGGGACGGGGATGGGTATGAGTTTGGTGGGTAGTAGGCGGGTGTGGATGTAAAAAGTCATACCCGCCGTAGGTAGTGGATAGGTGATGGATTTGAAACCTTACTCGTACCGTATTTGCCCCACCTCGCATCCGCCGCCCCGTCCACTAACTACCCACCATATAAATTTTAGACCATTATGAATTTAGGAATAAGTTTACAACCTATTTTATAAACCCTAAGATTTTAAAGGATGTGCCTTATAATTTAACCAAATATTAGGGTATAAACATTCTTTACAATTGTCTATTGTCGTTAGTTAGTTAGATGGTTAAGAAAAAATTATACCGGCGTAAATGTGTTTTAGTTAAGTTAGTTGTAGTTAGTTAGATATAGTTAAATTTATATATGTGTAAATGTGTTATATATATACACTTGATCAATCAATAAAATGTGTAAAATTTTACTCTTATTTACATAAGTCTATAATTTGTTTTTACATAATTCGATATTATTAATTGCTTGCCAAGTGGATACGGGAGGATAGGGATTGGGTGGTGGACATCCAGTTATGTAGTGGGTGTGGAGGTGGATTTGAGAATGTACCCACTTGAGCAGGTGTAAGTTTAAAAAATAATACTCGCCGTGGATAGTGATAGATACAAAAATTTTAAATTGGTATGAGTATGAGGAGGAGGTATCTACACGCCACCTATTTGCCATCCCTAATTTGGTGTGCCACCAAGATGGTCGAATCATTTAAGGCACTAAAAGGGAGATAAAAAAAAGTAGACCATCAACAAGTTTTTTTATGTATAATATTTATGAGTTAATTGCATTATGATATTCTAAATTAATCTTATTTTTTAATGTTTTAGTTTTATTTTCATTCTAAATTGGTCTTTAAACTTTTGAACATCATGATTTTATTTCTAAACTAAGACTATCTTTCAAAATTGGTCTTCAAACTTTTGAATGTTCCAATTCCATCCCAAATTTATCAATATATGCAACATTACTTATTGTTTATGTCATTTAACATTTTTTAACGATTTATTAACAGTGGACGTGATTAGATATATTGATAGTTTGAGTTGAAATTGAAATGTTCAAAAGTTTGAGTCCAACTTTGAATGATAATCCTAGTTTGGAAATGAAATTACAATGTTTAAAAGTTTGAAGACCGATTTAGAATAAGAGCTATAGTTTAAAGATGAAATTGAAACACTCAAAACTTTAAGAACCAATTTAAAATGAGAATTATAATTTAAACGGATAATGGCACAAATCCCCCTTATTTTATCAAATTTTCCAATGTGATGCCTATATTTTCTAAATTTTCAATGTGCCCCTCGTACTTTGTTGTCGTCTTCTGAAATGCCCCTCGAGATTAACATTGTTAATTGATGACGTGGTGTGGACACATGACACTCTCTTGTGTTGACACATGGCACTTTTTTTTATTAAAATACTTAAAATCAAAGAGTTTTAAAACAATTTTTTCTCTTTTTTCAAGGTAAAAAAATAATCATTACAGAAAATGAATGGCATGTGATAACCTATTTCATTTTTATTTCTTTTCTCCTCCATTATTTCATGAATTCTAAACACTACGAGGATGTTTGGTTTAGGGAATGTAACATTACCATTGAGAATAGGATTCCCGGAATAATTCATTACTTAGCATATTACTGAGAATGTTACATTACTTTGTTTGGTTTGTTTGACAAGAATGTAAAATTACAGTGTTTGGTTGATGGATTATAAAATTACCATAATGTATATTTTACAAAATTATCCTTGTAATATATTTTCTTTTTAATCAGTCAAAATTTCAATAATAAAGTGAAAATAATTGCATGAAAATTCATAGGAAATATATTTTTCTATTATTTTTAATTTATATGATTTTCTTTTATAAAGTTCTTACACAAATAATTGAATATAATTTTTGATGTTATAGTACAATATTATGGTCATGTTTGGTAAAAAGAGGTTTGAGCAAAAATTAGAGGTTTTAGGCATATTTAGAGGTTTGACCAGTCAAATCTGCTAATATTGTTGTTTGGTAAACAGCGGATTGAAAGAGCGAATTGGCATGAAACCGTTAATTTTGAAAAGGCTCATAACAGGAGCTTTTTGAGATTAGAGGTTTGATATTAGAGTTGTAAATACTCTTTTACCCTTACCCGTTACCAAAAATCTCAAAATAACCTAAATTAAATATTTTCTCACCCTATTTATAAGCTAATCCTATTTACGTTTTTTATTATCACATATTTATATGTGTATTTAAATTTATTAATTAGTTAAATTATATTGAAATAATTATATAAATAATAACTTAATATATAAATCATTCGAATATGTTTAGAAAAGTTATATTAAAATTAAATTTATAGATCTAATTAATAATAATTGGATACAAAATATTAATAACTAATAAACTATTCAAACAAATATTGAATATAATCATGTCCTTATATGTCATTTTGTTTGTTTAAATAATCTAACAACTATCAGCTATCAGTTAATTTTACCAAACACTTTTATACAATCTGTTAATACAATCCGCTTGTAACAACTCAATTATGGGCCTAGATGTTTTAAGTCCAAATCAGACCGGTCAGAAAACGGTTCGAATCTTAAAGGGAGCTTTAGGGAACACCTAGTTCGGGATGCTTTAAAATATAGAAAAATATCTAAAAAGTCCTCATTTAATATATGAAAGATTATGGTGAAATCAATTTTACAAAATAAGGTTTGTAAATACTACATTTCGGTGTAGTGACCAAATCGCAGTTTTTACAAAGTTAAATAGTGACTGTTTTGTAAAGGATTGAAACTTTGAATCTTTAAGGAGCTAATTTTACCCCAAAAAAAATTCATCAGATTTTTCCTTAATTTGGGTGATTTTATTAATGTTTTAATTAAAGGAAATAAAGGTTAATTAAATGAGAAACTACCTTTGACTATTCATAACTACTTTTCACAAATTTTCTCTCATTTCATTTTCTCTCAAATTCTTTTCAGCCAAACACATTCTCTCCAGCAATTATACTTTGATTTTCACTTCATTTGATGAGATTTCAATATTCTTTTGATTCTTAATCATTTCCTCTTCAAATCCTCTTATTTTCCACATTGAGTTTTCAAGAAAACTTGCCCAAATCAGGAGAAATCATCCATTAGAGATAAGCTTCGTCCTTCTCCTCTAATGATCAGTTCTTTACTGAAATTCTCAAGTTATCAATCCTTTGTTAATGATTTTTGAGTGGTTTTAATGTTAGAAACAAGAAATTGTATTAAAACTCAAGATTTTGGAAGAGATCTTGAAGATTTTCGTGGTGAATGATTGGGCTCTATTTTGAGGTGGTTTTCTAATGTATTTTGGATGTTAATTGATGTTACAAATGATGTTTTATCAATCAAATCCCGAATAGGTTTGGTTTCCTAAGTTTTGTATGCTAGAATGATGGTTTTTGGGGTGATTTTGGTGTTCTGTCATAGCTGGAGGTATAAGGACGAGTTTGTGGTGGTTTTTTATGTTAATTGATGTTTAGAAATGATTAGAAGTGATAGATCTTGGTTGGGATTTGTTTTGGAAGAGTTTGGAGATGTTTTCGGTTGTGTTTGGTAGCTGAAATGTGGTGTTTGAGTAGAGCAGCGAGTTTAGGTGTGTGGCTGATTATTTCAAAGCATTATGATGCATTAATCCTCTGCTCTTATGTGTTATAAACAGGGGAGACATCTTCGGACGCCTTTGGTGTTGATCCGGGAGCCTAGATAACGTTTCGGCAATCAAGCGAAACGTAATCGGTGAGTGCGTATGGTTTTAGAAGTCCTTGAGAGACAAAGAATCAAGGTTTGGGGATTTAGGAAAGGTTTGAAACACCTTCCTAAGTCCGGAAGTAAGTATTGGCTAGATTGCTCTCTTAAATTTGGTGGTTGACCCTAAAATGCTTTTACATGCTCATGGTTTGAGATAGATAAATTCCTACTGTTTTTATGCATGATTTGTAGCATGAGATGATGCTTGAAATGATTTCATGGGATAGCATGTTGCATAGTTGAGATTTGAGCTTTTGATTTAAAGCATGACAAATGTTATGGTTTTGAAATGAGATGAGAATGATTTGAAAATGTTGCATGAAAAAAAGTAGGTGAGATGATGATTGACATAATATATTGGCATAGATGTTGAGATACTTACCAGATATAATTGATCGATCAATAGGATGAGACTGCACTATAAACTAAAAATTCGTACGTGCTCTTTGGTTTAATCCAAAAGGAGAGAACCGATGATGGGCATTCCATCGGGTAAGACTTGGTGAAATACCCAAGCTTTGTGGCGGTGAGAGATTCCGCCATGTGAGTACGGTGATGTGAGATTCCACCGAAAATTATGTTACTAGACGAGTGAGTACGGTGATTGTAGATGCCACCGGAAGTGTCTAGTGAGATGTCCGCATATCCGAGTAATAATGAGATGTGAAATGCCAATATAATACATGAAAATGTTTTTGATTCACATGTACCTTTGATGAAATGATTTATGCTATGAGAAATGCATATGAGATTTTGTATATGAAATGCTTTGGTGTTACAAGCATGAGTGTAGCTTTGCCATGAGTTTGCATTGGTTTAAATGCATGGGATAAAATTGAGGTACATGTGTTTTCAGGGAGATGTTGCTTTGAATGGTTTTCAAGTTTGAGATAGAATGAGCATGTTGTTTAAAAGCTTTTGAGAAAGTATTTTCAAGAAATGCATTATTGATTTGGTTTTCTTTAGAGCATGCCTCACTAAGCAATTGTGCTTACGCTCTCTTTTACCAATAATGTAGATAATTGAGGTGTTTCCGGGCATCAAGTAGGATAAGAAAATCCAAGGAAGTACAAGCTCATGTATGGTGATGTTTTCATACACTTTAGTTTTGATATATGACAATGGGAAACCAATGTTGTATTTGGGAGATATGTTTGAACTCTCTAAGTTTGTGGCATGTTTATGGTGGCATTTTTGGGTTGTAAATGGTCTTAAATGTTTGGTTTGAGGTTTGGTTGCTTATATTGGTTTTGAGACTAGGGAGCATACCTTTAAACTATGTGATTTTGTGTTTGATGCCATGCTCTTGTTAGTGAGTCTTAAATATGCTCCTTAATAGTAAAATGAGTTGATGGTATGTTGGAGTGCTCTTTAAGGCATGTATGATTGGTTCAAAAGGTGAAAAACCAGCTATATCTGTTGTTTCTGGGCAAGGTGTATCAAAACACTCTCAATTGTTTCGAAACGGGGGCCTGTAATGGTCATGGTGTTTCGAAACGGTTGAAGCTGTTTCAAAACAGTTTGGCTACTGGTGAAGCCTGTTTCGATACTGGTCTCGGAACATACCCGAGTACAGAAACGGTCAACACCGTTTCGATACCGGTGTTTCGGTATAGTAGGTAGGCGTTCCGATACAGTTGACCGTTGGATGTTCTTTTGAATTGTTTTGAGTTTTCATGCTTTACATTTTAGTCCTAAATGTTGCGGATGTAATTGCTTGAGCTTGGAACATCTTTTAAAGCTAAAACTTGACAAAGAAGCATGTAACATGATTAATTTCATATTGGTAATCCTAAAACCAGTAAAGTCCTTCTAAATTCCAAAAATTACATTTTGGTCCCTAAATGTGTAACTTAAGCAATTGAGTCCCTAATTGATTTCTGATCGCTGTGCCTTTCTCTTTCATGATTCGTGAGTGCTCACTTAGGGTTAACATGCACCTAGACAAGATTAAAATGGGAAAAAAGGGTCGTTAATCAAGGTTGACTTTGGTTTTCCCCGTGTAATCTTCGTAGTTCGGGTCAAGCGTCTAGGCTGGGCTAAGGGGGTTACATTTGTTGGTATCAGAGCCAGGTTTCGAATAATTGGGGCTTGGTATGTGGTTGTTGTATGTGATTATGCATGATAGTGCCTTTTCAGTGAAAATTTGATGTGTGATTCAATTGGGATGCTATGCTATGTTTGGAGTGTGGTTGGGGATCCCATTGCCATATCAAAACTAATGAGAAGAACTGTTTTCGAAAATGAGCTTGAGTACTTGGATTACTTACCTTAATATGCCTAATTATGTTTATTGCATTTTGTCAGTGCACTGTTTTTATTTTGGGGCCACGTAGAGAGCTGAGAATCAATACTAGATCTATGGTTGATAATGAGAACGTGGAGAATGCTGAGGATTTACCTCCTCCTCCCCCTGGTGGACCACCTGGTGGTGGTGGAGCTGGGGCTGGTAATGCGGGAGTTGGGGTTGCAAGACCCGAGAATTGTCTGGGGCAAGCTGCTCTAGACATGACTGTGCTGATTCAGGCTATTGCTGGAGCTTTCCAAGCAGCAGTAGCTGGGGCTCATGGAGTTGCACCTCAGGATGGTGCTAATGTGAGATTGCCTTTGGAGCGTCTCCGCAGTCTAGGAGGGACTGAGTTCAGACGTTTGTCACCGGAAGGATCTGACTCTTGGTTGGAGAGCACCAAAAGGATTCTTGGTCAGTTGAATTGAAATAATATGCAAAAGTTGGGATGCATTGTGTCGATGCTTATACATGGTGGACGACCACTATCTCCTGAATGGATGATGATGAGGTGACTTGGACGTTCTTCTTGAATGCGTTCAAGCGGAAGTATTTGGGAGTACGTTACCTTGATGAGAATAAGAGAGAGTTTATGTCTCTTATGCAAGGGAACATGTATGTGGCTGAATATGAGATTCAGTTTGTTCGCCTTAGCCAATATGCACATGACTAATCCCTAATGAGCGGGAAAGGTGCGAGCGTGTAAAACCTATGTTTGATTTTGATATAACTAGATCTTTAAGGATCAATTTGAAAAACTTAAAATTGTTTTTACAAGTCTCTTAACAAGTTTTGAAACACCAACACTTTAAAACTGATTTGTAAAACTCAAACTCAAAATATTTTCTAAGTGTTCCAAGCCAAATTTATTGAAAATCGTCATAGAGTATCGATACCCATGGAGGCGTATCGATACCTTTTTACCAAAATTGGCTACTGTCGGAACACGTATCGATACGGAAAACCCTCGTATCGATACGCCCCTGTGTTAAACTTCAAAGAGTTTGAAAGAGTGTATCGATACGGTAACACCAGTATCGATACTGGTTTAAAGATTTTTAAAGCATTTAAGTCGGTTTAAAAAATATGACCGTTGGTGTCAGTTGGTTGGTAACCAAATTTTAAAAGGCCGTTGACCGGTATCGATACGCCTAACCCCTGTATCGATACGCGTTTTGACAGTGAGCTAAGTTCAGAAAAAGGTATCGATACGGCCTTTGCCGTTTCGATACCCAGTACCGATACGCTTACATGCGTATCGATACGCCCTATTAATTGCATACAACGGCTCTTTCTTTTCTGAGACATGTATCGATACCCATTCCCGAGTACCGATACTCGTAGCTGCAGAGGTGCATTTATGGTGGTAAAAGAGGGTTCCAACGGCTCCATTTACTTCTCCAACCACCCAAACGGCTAGAAATCAATGAGAAGGTATAAAAGGGACATCCAAAAGCATCAGCAACAACTATTGAACTTCAAGCAAACATCCAACCATCAAATTCAAGCATTTGAGCAAAAATCCCAAATTTGTGTAAAATCCCAATTTGTGTTCTTCATTCATATTTTGTAAAATTGGGTTGAGTGCTTGTATCGGGGCTATCATTTGTATTGAGAGATACCTAATTAGCCTACAAATTCCTTTGTTCTCTTGTGTGAGGGTTGGGTTGATTTTTGGGTAGAAAAATCAACCGATATTGTAAAGGGTTGCCTCCTTGTCCTAGAAAAGGGGAAGATCAATTTAGTGAAATTGTTGCAAATCCTTAGTGAGACTAAGGTAGTGGATGTAGAGTTCATTTGGAACTTGAACAACTCTAAATTCCTTGTTCTTCATTTTTAATTTGCCAATTTCCACTACAATCCTTCAAATTTCCAATTCACCCCCCCTCTTGGTAAATATCGATCTTTCGATCCACTCAACAGAGCGATTCCGTTATGGGTTGGTAGCGGATGTCAAGACCTATATATTTGCAGCTGATTACACTGATTTCGATGTCTTGGTAACTAGAGCCAAGGATATTGAAGGGAATCTTGGGTTGGCGAGCCGAGCAGGTGGCTCTAGCTCGGGTAAGCGAGCTGCAGAACGCGATTATGGTAGAGATCGCAACAAGAGACATAAGGATAGGAAGCCGCACTATGATGCTAGACGTGGGGGTGGTAACCCTGGTAGAGGTCAGCAAGGACCTAATGTTGTTTTGAGGACTCCTGAGTGTAACCGTTGTGGTAGGAGACACGGTGGTGAGTGTTGGGGTAACCTTGGTACATGTTGGAATTGTGGAAACCGAGGGCATTTGAAGAAAGATTGTCCTCAACCGCTGAGAGAGAAATAGGCTCCGGTGAGAGCAACTGAGCCACAGAGAGGTCGTGGGCGCGGTCGTGGTAATTTTTCAGCGTAGGGATGATGGTGGAAGGAACGTAGCGCATGTTGTGGCTGTCCAGCCTGAGGGTGGTGGTCAGGCTCGAGTGTATGCCCATTGTGAGGGAAGGAATGACACGGACGTGATCGCATGCAATCCTTGTCATTACTTTCTTTGATTGATTCTGGATCTACACACTCGTACATATTGCGTGAACATGCTCAAATGCTTGGTTTACCTGTTGAGTCTTTGGATGTTGGTATGCGTGTGACTAGTTCCTTTGGTGAGATGGTTGTAACAAGAAAGTTGTATAGGAGATGTCCCTTGAAGGTGCAAAATCATGTTTTTCTTGTTGATCTCATGGAATTGCCATTCTATGGTTTTAATGTAATCCTTGGCATGGATTGGCTTGTTGAGCATAGAGCCGTTGTGGATTTCGAAAGCAAGCGAGTTTCGTTGAAACTTGCGGATGATTATGAGGTGGTGGTGGTGGGAGAAATGTGAAGTTTCTTGCCAATGTGGTGTCTACGTTGGAATCAAGCCGGATGTTGCCGCAAGGTTGCGAGGCTTACCTAGCCTTTGTTATGAATCCTAGTTCAAAGGAGGTGCGTGTTCAGGATATAAGAACCGTGTGTGAGTTCCCTGGAGTGTTTCTGGAGGAATTACCTGGTTTGCCGCCTAGTCGAGAGGTGGAGTTTGGAATTGAGCTGTATGAGAACACAACTCCGGTGTCTATTGCTCCATATCGCATGACACCTAAAAAGTGGAAGGAGTTGAAGACGCAACTTCAGGAGTTGCTTGACTGTGCCTTCATTCGGCCTAGTGTGTCACCTTGGGGTGCACCGGTCTTGTTTGTGAAAAAGAAGGATGGCACGATGAGAATGTGCATCGATTATCGTCAGCTGAATAAGTTGACCGTCAAGAACATGTATCCTTTGCCGAGGATTGATGATCTCTTTGATCAGTTTCGGGGAGCGGCTGTGTTTTCAAAGATTGAATTGAGGTCAGGGTACTATCAGTTAAAGGTGAAAGATGTGGATGTGCCGAAAACAGCCTTTAGAACGAGGTATGGGCATTATGAGTTCCTTGTAATGTCGTTTGGCTTGACGAATGCTCATGCTGCTTTCATGGACATGATGAATAGGGTGTTCCATGAATTCTTGGACAAGTTCGTTGTGGTGTTCATCGACGATATCCTTGTGTACTCTCGTATTGAGGAGGAGCATGAAGGCCATTTGAGAATTGTTTTGCAAGCGTTGTTGGAAAATCAGCTTTATGCTAAGCTGAGCAAATGTGAGTTCTGGCTAAAGGAAGTTGTTTTCCTTGGTCATGTGGTTTCGGCTGAAGGGATTCGAGTTGATCCCCAAAAGGTTGAGGCGATGATGAATTGGAAGCCTCCTAAATCTGTTCATGAAGTCCGTAGTTTCCTTGGGTTGGCAGGATACTACCAGAGGTTCGTGGATGGATTTTCTAAGATTGCCGGCCCTTTAACGAAGTTGTTGCAGAAAGATGTTAAGTATGAGTGGACGGAAGCGAGACAACAAGCTTTTGAGAAGCTTAAAGCAGCTTTGACGCAAACTCCTATCTTGGTTCAACCTGAATTAGGGAAAGAGTTTGTGGTGTATAGTGATGCATTCTACGTTGGTTTGGGGTGTGTGTTAATGCAAGAGGGTAAGGTGGTGGCTTATGCGTCGCACCAGTTGAAAGTGCATGAGCGTAATTATCCTACGCATGATATTGAGTTAGTTGTGGTGGGTTTTGCTTTGAAGATCTGGAGACATTATCTTTATGGTGAGAAGTGTACTGTGTACACGGATCACAAGAGTTTGAAGTATTTGATGTCTCGGAAAGAGTTGAATCTTAGGCAACGACGATGGGTGGAGTTGCTTAAGGATTACGATCTAACGATCGAGTATCACCCGGGAAAGGCCAATGTTGTGGCCGATGCTCTGAGCAGGAAAGTGGCGGTGGAGTTAAGGGCGATGTTTGCTAGCTTGAGCATATCGCGAGATGGAGGTCTTGTTGTTGAATTGCAAGTAAAACCATCTCTAGTTCAGTTGATAAAGGATAAGCAGTTTTGGATGATTCTTTGGTGCCACGTGTTTAGGATATTGCTGAGGATAGACCGTCGGATTTATGTTTTAATGATGATGGTGTTCTATGTTTTGGAAGTCGGATAGTAGTGTCGAATGATGTTGAGTTGAGGCGTACTATCTTGACTAAATCTCATAGTAGTCCATTTGCTATGCACCTTGGTAGTACGAAGATGTACCGTGATCTGAAGGATGAGTACTATTGGGTGGGTTTGAAGAAAGATGTCGCTGAGTATATGAGCAAGTGTATGGTTTGCCAGCGGGTTAAAGCTGAGCATCAGTTTCCTTCGGGATTGTTGCAGTCGTTGAGGATCCCTGAATGAAAATGGGAGAGGGTCACCATGGACTTTGAGTCTGGGTTGCCTTTATCGCCATCAAAGAAGAATTATGTTTGGGTGATTGTGGATCGCCTTACGAAGTGTGCGCATTTCTTACCTGTGCATACTACGTACACCTTGGATAAGCTTGCAGAGTTGCACATTGCTGAGATTGTACGTCTGCATGGTGTACCAAAATCTATAGTGTCAGATGGAGATCTGAGGTTCAATGCAAGGTTTTGGGAGTGTTTACATCAAGCATTGGGTACGCGACTGAATTTCAGTACTTCTTATCATCCGCAGACGGATGGGCAGTCGGAGTGTGTTATCCAAGTGCTTGAGGATATGTTGAGGTGATGTGTGATTGAGTTTCAATGCTCTTGGGAGAAACATTTGCCTTTGGTAGAGTTTCCTTATTATAACAGCTACCAGGCGAGTATTCAAATGGCACCTTATGAGGCTTTGTATGGGAGGAAGTGCAGAACTCCTCTTTGCTGGGCTGAAACGGGACAAAAGTTAGTCTCGATGCCGGCTTTGTTGAAGGGAACCACTGAGAAGGTGAAGCTCATTTGTGAGCGGTTGAAGGCAGCATCGGATCGGCAAAAGTCTTACGCGGATTTGAAGCGTAAGGAGATAGAATTTGCGGTAGGTGACCGTGTGTTCTTGAAGGTTTCACCTTGGAAGAAGGTGATATGATTTGGTCGGAATGGCAAGTTGAGCCCTAGATACATTGGACTATACGAGGTGATAGAACATGTGGGTCATGTTGCTTATAAGCTGAGGCTACCATAAGAGCTAGAAAAGATACATAATGTGTTTCATGTATCCATGCTTCGGAGGTATAGATCGGATCCTTCGCATGTTATGCATGTGGAGGAAGTTGAGTTGAATCCAGATTTGACTTACGATGAGAAACCAGTTGAGATTTTGGATTCGGACAGTAAGGTTCTTCGTGGTAAGACCATTGAGCTAGTTAAGGTGTTGTGGAGAAATCGTGGTGTTGAGGAAGCCATGTGGGAAAGAAAGGAGGACATGAAGAAGCAATTTCCTTACCTTTTTCCTCCAGGTAAATTTAGAGGATGAAATTTCTTAAGAGGGGGAGAGTTGTAACACCCCAATTTTGGGCCTATATGTTTTAGAGTCCAAATCGGACCGGTCAGAAAACGGTTCGAATCTTAAAGGGAGCTTTAGGGAACACCTAGTTCAGGATGCTTTAAAAATATAGAAAAATATCTAAAAATCCTTATTTAATATATGAAAGATTATGGTGAAATCAATTTTACAAAATAAGGTTTGGAAATACTACATTTCGGTGTAGTGACCAAATCGTAGTTTTTACAAAGTTAAATAGTGACTGTTTTGTAAAGGATTAAAACTTTGAATCTTTAAGGAGCTAATTTTACCAAAAAAATTCATCAGATTTTTCCTTAATTTGGGTGATTTTATTAATGTTTTAATTAAAGGAAATGAAGGTTAATTAAATGAGAAACTACTTTTGACTATTCATAACTACTTTTCACAAATATTCTCTCATTTCATTTTCTCTCAAATTCTTTTCAGCCAAACACATTCTCTCCAGAAATTATACTTTGATTTTCACTTCATTTGATGAGATTTCAACCTTCTTTTGATTCTTAATCATTTCCTCTTCAAATCCTCTTATTTTCCACATTGAGTTTTCAAGAAAACTTGCCCAAATCTAGGAGAAATCATCCATTAGAGGTAAGCTTCGTCCTTCTCCTCTAATGATCAGTTCTTTACTGAATTTCTCAAGTTATCAATCCTTTGTTAATGATTTTTGAGTGGTTTTAATGTTAGAAACAAGAAATTGTATTAAAACTCAAGATTTTGGAAGAGATCTTGAAGATTTTCGTGGTGAATGATTGGGCTCTGTTTTGAGGTGGTTTTCTAATGTATTTTGGATGTTAATTGATGTTACAAATAAGGTTTTATCAATCAAATCCCGAATAGGTTTGGTTTCCTAAGTTTTGTATGCTAGAATGATGGTTTTTTGGGTGATTTTGGTGTTCTGTCATAGCTGGAGGTATAAGGACGAGTTTGTGGTGGTTTTTTATGTTAATTGATGTTTAGAAATGATTAGAAGTGATAGATCTTGGTTGGGCTTTGTTTTGGAAGAGTTTGGAGATGTTTTCGGTTGTGTTTGGTAGCCGAAATGTGGTGTTTGAGTAGAGCAGCGAGTTTAGGTGTGTGGCTGATGATTTCAATGCACGATGATGCATTAATCCTCTGCTCTTATGTGTTATAAATAGGGGAGACATCTTCGGACGCCTTTGGTGTTGATCCGGGAGCCTAGATAGCGTTTCAGCAATCAAGCGAAACGTAATCGGTGAGTGCGTATGGTTTTAGAAGTCCTTGAGGGACAAAGAATCAAGGTTTGGGGATTTAGGAAAGGTTTGAAACACCTTTCTAAGTCTGGAAGTAAGTATTGGCTAGATTGCTCTCTTAAATGTGGTGGTTGCCCCTAAAATGCTTTTACATGCTCATGGTTTAAGATAGATAAATTCCTACTGTTTTTATGCATGATTTGTAGCATGAGATGATGCTTGAAATGATTTCATGAGATAGAATGTTGCATAGTTGAGCTTTGAGCTTTTGATTTAAAGCATGGCAAATGTTATGGTTTTGAAATGAGATGAGAATAATTTGAAAATGTTGCATGAAAAACAGTAGGTGAGATGATGATTGACATAATATATTGGCATAGATGTTGAGATACTTACCGGATATAATTGATCGATGAATAGGATGAGAGTGCACTATAAACTAAAAATTCGTACGTGTTCTTTGGTTCAATCCAAAGGGAGAGAACCGATGATGGGCATTCCATCGGGTATGACTTGGTGAAATACCCAAGCTTTGTGGCGATGAGAGATTCTGCCATGTGAGTACAGTGATGTGAGATTCCATCGGAAATTATGTTACTAGACGAGTGATTACGATGATGGTAGATGCCACCGGAAGTGTCTAGTGAGATGTCCGCATATCCGAGTAATAATGAGATGTGAAATGTTAATATGAGAAATGTTTTTGATTCACATATACCTTTGATGAAATGATTTATGCTATTAGAAATGCATATGAGATTTTGTATATGAAATGCTTTGGTGTTACAAGCATGAGTGTGGCTTTGCCATGAGTTTGCATTGGTTTAAATGCATGGGATAGAATTGAGGTACATGTGTTTTCAAGGAGATGTTGCTTTGAATGGTTTTCAAGCATGAGATAAAATGAGCATGTTGTTTAAAAGCTTTTGAGAAAGTGTTTTCAAGAAATGCATTATTGAGTTGGTTTTCTTTAGAGAGTGCCTCACTAAGCATTTGTGCTTACGCTCTCTTTTACCAATAATGCAGATAATTGAGGTGTTTCCGGGCATCAAGGAGGATAAGAATATCCAAGGAAGTACAAGCTCATGTATGGTGATGTTTTCATACACTTTAGTTTTGATATATGGCAATGGGAAACCAAGGTTGTATTTGGGAGATATGTTTGAACTCCCTAAGTTTGTGGCATGTTTATGGTGGCATTTTTAGGTTGTAAATGGTCTTAAATGTTTGGTTTGAGGTTTAGTTGCTTATATTGGTTTTGAGACTATGGAGCATGCCTTTAGACTATGTAATTTTGTGTTTGATGCCATGCTCTTGTTAGTGAGTCTTAAATATGCTCCTTAATAGTAAAATGAGTTGCTGGTATGTTTGAGTGCTCTTTAAGGCATGTATGATTGGTTCAAAAGGTGAAAAACTAGCTATATATGTTGTTTCTAGGCAAGGTGTATCGAAACACCCTCAATTGTTTCGAAATGGGGGCCTGTAATGGTCATGGTGTTTCGAAACGGTTGAATTGTTTCGAAAGAGTTTGTTTGGCTACTGGTAAAGCTTGTTTCGATACTGGTCTCGGAACATACCCGAATACCGAAACGGTCAACACCGTTTCGATACGGGCGTTTCGGTACGGTTGGTAGGCGTTCCGATACAGTTGACCGTTGGATGTTGTTTTGAATTGTTTTGAGTTTTCATGCTTTACATTTTAGTCCTAAATGTTGCGGATGCAATTGCTTGAGCTTGGAACGTCTTTTAAAGTTGAAACTTGACAGAGAAGCATGTAACATGATTAATTTCATATTGGTAATTCTAAAACCAGTAAAGTCCTTCTAAATTCCAAAAATTACATTTTGGTCCCTAAATGTGTAACTTAAGCAATTAAGTCCCTAATTGATTTTCGATCGCTGTGCCTTTCTCTGTCATGATTCGTGAGTGCTCACTTAGGGTTAACATGCCCCTAGACAAGATTAAAATGGAAAAAAGGGTCGTTAATCAAGGTTGACTTTCGGGTTGACTTTGGTTTTCCCCGTATAATCTTCGTAGTTCGGGTCAAGCGTCTAGGTCGGGCTAAGGGGGTTACACCGCTAGTCAAATCAGCTACCAGCTAATGTAATCCGCTATCAGCTATCAGCTAATTGCCAAACAGGGCCTATATATTTGTGATTTATTATAATTATATATTTGAAAAATACAGAAAAACAAGTTCATAAGCTTCTATAATAATCATCACATTCACTACTAAATCAAATATACTAATAACAAACTATAAATATTATATTTATATATTTTTATTACTCAATTTACATTATTTAAAATTGAATAATAAAGATTTTTACCTTATAAATAGAAAAACATTATTCTTTAGTGAAGAAATAATATGAAAAATTATTTTTAATATTTATTATTTTTTAATGATGATTGTGGTTTATATATTTTATTATGCAACAATTTAGGTTAGAAAATTGTTAGAGAAATAAAAAATAATTATTTATTTGAACAGAAAACATTATTTTAAATGTATTTTAGTACAAAGTTGTGGGAATTGTCTAATACCTAAAAAAATAAGTTGGGAATTACAATAATGGTATAGTATTACCCTGTTTAAGAAATTCTCCTAAACCAAACATTAATAATAATTTTTTCTAATAATAATTTTTTTCGGTGTTCATAGTCGATTAACCGTATAGAATTGATAATACTAAAAATATCCCCAATCCATCAGAAATGGAATCCACATTTTTTTTAATATATGGAATCCACATTAATCATTGCACAGATTCATATTTTTTAACATTTATCATGTTCTAATATTATTTAGTTACTAAATATATTCGTGTCTGTTTATAGTTTATGGTCATGTTTGGTAAATAGCGGTCTGGGCAAAAATTAGAGGTTTGAGGTATAATTAGAGGTTTGACTAGTCAAATTCGCTAATATTCATGTTTGGTAAATAGCGGATTGAAAGAGCGGATTGGGGTGAAAAAGCTAATTTTGAAAAAGCTCTTAATATGAGCTTTTTGAGATTAGAGGTTTGATATTATAGTTGTAATGACTTTTTTACCCTTAATAATTACCAAAAATCTCCAAATAACTTAAATTAAATAATAACATTTTTTAATATAAATAATAACATATTAAATATTCGACTTATTTGTTGTTACTACTAATTTATATGGTCATATTTGTAAGTTAATTCTATTTTTTATTATCACATATTTATATGTGCATATAATTTTTTTAATAATTATATAAATAAAAATTAATATATAAATCTTTTAAATATGTTTAAGAAATTTATATTAAAAATAATTTTTACAAATCTAATTAATATTTATTAGATACAAAATATTCATTACTGATAAATTATTCAAACAAGTATTGAATATAATCAAGTCATTATATATCATTTTGCTTGTTTAAATAATCAAACAACTATCAACTATCAGTTAATTTTACCAAACACTTGAAGAATTAATTGGCGACTTTAGGCCTATAAGTTTGGTCGGGAGCGTATATAAATTGCTGACTAAAGTTCTATCGAGAAGACTCAGTGGATGTCTTGAAGAATTAATTGGCGAAGCGCAATTCGCCTTTTGTCCTAGAAGGCAACTGCTGGATTGCTCGATGATTGCAAACGAGCTGATTGATTTTCTGAAGAAAATAGGCTTATCGGGAGCGATTCTAAAGGTGGACTTCAACAAAGCATACGACACTGTTATTTAGGATTTTTTATTCTTAATGTTGGAGAAAATGGGATTTGGGAGGAGGTGGCAAAATTGGATTCGGAATTGTATCTGTTCAGCCTCAATATCAATTCTTATTAACGGCTCCCCAACTAAGTCCTTCAAAATTCGAAGGGGCATCCGCCAAGGCTGCCCGCTTTCGCCGATGCTGTTTAATATAGTGGCAGAGGGTCTGAGTTCGCTCTTGATAAAGGCTTCGGACAGAGGATACTTCAGCGGGGTTAGAATTGGAGATAGTGCTTTGAAGATCTCCCATCTACAGTTCGCAGATGACTTGATCGTCTTCTGCGTAAACAGTGAAACTGAGTTAAAAAATATTATCCGTATACTCAGGGGTTTCGAGATCGCATCGGGTCTTAAAATTAATCTGAATAAGACAAAGTTGATAGGAGTTAACGTAGTTCAAGATGTGGTGGATAGATGGGCAATGGCTATTCAATGTAAATCTGAAAAGTTGCCAAGCACATATTTGGGTTTACCACTCGGCTATCACAAGAAGGCAGCGGATCTTTGGTCACCCATCATTGAGAAAGTTGAGAGCAACTTGGGTAGCTGGAAAGGGAAACTTCTTTCTTTGGGCGGCAGAATTACGCTGGTCAAATCCGTGATATCCAGCATTCCAATCTTCTATATATCCATGTTCAGTATGCCCGCTGCTGTTGCGAAGTCTCTGAACAAATTGGTTGCCAAATTCATTTGGGGAGCTCTCGATAAAAGAGTAATACATTGGCTGAGTTGGGAGACCCTATGCAAACCCAAGAATCAAAGAGGCCTGGGATTATGTGACTTGAAACTCAAAAATCGAGCCCTCTTGAATAAGTGGCTTTGGAGATATGGTACCGAGTATAAGAAACTGTGGCGTCAGGTTATAAATGCTAAGTATGAAAGATGCAACAGTCGAGTGATGCCAGTCAACTTAACAGGTTCTAATAAATCACGGATTTGGAAGGGGATTATCAAACCTCTTCAAGAACATGGAGACGGGTTTACGATGAATCTTAGGCAGGTGGTTGGTAACGGCATAAGAGTGGATTTCTGGAATGACGTATGGTGTTCGAATAGGCCTCTAAAACTGACCTTCCCGAGGATGTTCGCGCTGGCAGTTCATAAAGAAAGTAGAGTAGCAGATTTTGGCAGCTTCACAGAGGAAGGTTGGACCTGGGATGTAGAGCTTAGGAGACAACCATTCGACTGGGAAGTGAAGGAATGGAACGAAATGAGATCAACGTTACTTGAGACCCGGTTGGGGTGTTTGAAGGAAGACTCGGCAATGTGGTTAGTTGATTCCAGTGGAGTGTATACTCCATCTTCTTTTTGCAGGTTTATGAATCCGGGGCATGACTCTAGAAGCAATGTTTGGAACTTGGTGTGGCTAAACCTAGCCCCTTACAGAATAGAAGTCTTCCTTTGGAAACTCCTCCATGGAAGAATCCCCACTAAGATTGAGCTGTTGAAAAGAGGTTGCTGCAATATTAGTGACGTTATTTGCCCGTTTTGCAGAAATGCAGAGGAGTCGGTTGACCACATCTTTTGTGAATGTCCGATGACGTGGGAAGTTTGGATGAAATGGTGTTGCTTGTGGAACATCAATCTAGTAATTCCTAACAACCCAAAAGATTGGATGTTAATTTGGGAACAGACGTACAGTGGGTTTAAGGAGAGAGCAATATGGTCGATGATTTTTCGTTGTATAGTATGGTCGGTGTGGACAATCCGCAATGATCGAATCTTCAAAAACAAAATTGCCAATCCGAGCGAGATTTTCAATCTATCTGTGTTTAGATTATGCAAGTGGGGTGGAGCAAAATGGGGGTGTGCTTTTCCCCAGGCTTCGTTGATTACTAGCAATGTTTTTGTTTTAAACTCAATCTCCTGTATTCCACAGGTCATCGCAAAGAAATCGTGGAAGAGACCCTCATCAGGTTGCCTGTCGTTTTGCATCGATGGAGCGGTGGCGAACAGTTTTGGGAAGGCGGCGATAGGGGGTGTTAAGGGACCATGCAGGTTCGACAAGGTGCTACTTCTTTAAGCAGATCGGAATCGCTGACCCTCTTACGGCGGAACTTTTGGCAATCAAAGAAGCTCTGGTTTTGTTCAAAGCCTCTCCTTTCTCTCAGAGTTCAGAATTGCGTCTAGAAAGTGATAGTAGCATCGCGGTCCTTTTGATTAAAAATACTCAGTCAATTCCGGATATATTCAAGGATATCGTCAATGATATAATCAAGTTAGGAAGCGAGTTGAAATGGGGTATCTCTCTCATTCCTAGAGAAGAAAATGGTTTTGCAGATCACTTAGCTAAGAGGGTCTGTCAAATAATAGTCGTTTGAGATATGGATCAAAAGAGCTACGGTAAGGTCCGTACTGGTGCTACGGCTCTGCTTCGCACGAAACTGGTACTTTCTGGTTAGCATTTTTCAGTCAGCACCAAGCTTTCCATACCTCAGCCCTGTCAACTTGCTAATTTGTATTGTGTGCGTCACTTGGGTTTCAATGTTTGGCTAGCGAGTGTAAGGTTACGCTTATACTTGTACTTTGGTGTTTTGCTTTTTGCATTTCAGTGTGTTGTAATGAGACCCTGGTAGGTTGCACTCTTTTTCCTCCATTAGAATCTAGGGAGGTTTTTTAATGAGGCGCTTACCAAGGTTTTCCTAAAACTTATTTAAAAAAATTTTACCAAACACTTTTATACAATCAGCTAATACAATCCGCTAGTCAAATCAGCTAATGCAATCAGTTATCAGCTAATATAATCCGCTATCAGCTAATTGCTGAACAATAGCTATATTCTCGGAAGAAATTAAACTCTCTTTTTTGTAAATACATAAATTAAATTATTTGCTTTTTGATAAAAAAAATTAAATTATTTGCTTTAGAAGTGTGGGAAATTACTAATAATATGTTCAGTCTGAAGCAAAAGTTATCGTTTCAGAATCATTTCAATTCCTGTGAAGCAGAATTACGATTGTCTGAAAAAGAACAACACAGAGATCCCTATCCCCATCTGTTCTGCCTTTGAATGTTTCGGAATGTCGGACTCAATCTCTGGCCTGCAAATCTTCATTCTTATAAGTTATACTATATTTGTTCAAGTTACACAAAGTAGAGAAGAAAATGGCAGACAAACAAACACAGTAGGGATCGTTTCTTTCTTAAAAAATAAGATTATGGTGCAACTCTGATCTAACCAGACCACCCTTTTGGTTTTGGCTGTCCCGTTTCTGTCCCCATTTCCTCATCTGAATCTGCAGCATGCAAGTTCCGGCAAGGAAATCCAACGACTGACACGGATTCAACACATCAAGAACACCTTTCAACGTCTTCAGCCTCACACAATCCGCCGCTTTCATCACCCTCTCCAGCCCCGCCAGCATCCCCTTCACCGCCACCGCCACCAACCCATCCACCCGCCCCACCACCGCCACCTCATCGTTCCTTACTACCCGCCTCGCCATCCGAACCAACTCGACTATTTTCCGGTCAGCCATTGCCACTTGCTGCCTCTCCATTTCCCTCTCCACTCTCTCTTCCTCCAACTTTATCTTCACCCTCAACTGCTCTATCTTCCTCACTTGCTCCTCCGTCAACCCGGCCAAACCCAAACCCAAACCCGGCCCCCGAGTCGTCCTCATTGACTCGACCAGCCCGAATATCATAGACGGCTTCCAACCGGTGAGCCACGAGTAAGCATTCTCCAGCTTACTTAACCAGACCGGACAATAAAACACAAGCACATCTTCACGCGCGGCGGCCCATTTGACGGTGTAGTATTCTTTATAATGAGCGGTGAGTTTAGACACCAGACCCAGAGCTTGAGCTTGTTTATCGGCTTCGGTTGAAACCAGAGCGGTCTCCTTGGACACGTTCAGCAACTGTTGAAGATACACATCGAGTTGACATGTCCACTTATCGTAGAACTCAGAGAACCGTTCTCCGACTTCAGACTTCATCGGAACAGCCGACAGCGGCATGCAAAGGAAGAAGAAAGGGTTGAAATTGAATGGAGAGGATGACATGAGTCAATGTGGAATCAGTGAGTTTAAAATGGGAGTTAACCTTTGACTGAGTTGAGGAGTCATGCATGCGTCTCACCAGCTGGTGCTGATGTTGGTGTGTGGATTAACGTGTCGATGTGGGAAACAAGGTTGGTTCAACGTGGAACTCATTCACGCTGTGTTTCAATTCACGTTTTGGTACCAGCTCTTTTCTCTTTTTCTGCTTTGCTGCGGAAAAATCTTCTCTTAGGCTCTTACCTACTAGCTAGCTTGTATGTGTTTGTTGTTTTTCAAATTTATTTATTTATATTAATTAATTCTTATTTTTAATAGTACATGTTGATACTTTTTTATTTTATAATGATGTAAACACTTTGCAAATAAAACTACCTGAATTTGGGAGGAAAATCCTCACTCCCTTTTCGGTGTTTCTATTTATGCCCCATACTTAAAATTAAGTTTATGGTCTATGGTTTTAGATTAGGGGTTATAGTTAGGGTTTAGAGAATTTAGGGTATTGTGTATTTATTAGGGTATAAGGTGTAGGATTTAGAATTTAGGGTCAGGGCTTGAAATTTAATTTTGTTGTGTTTTTTTAGTGTTGGGGCATAAGTAGGGGCACCGAAAAGGGGTAGAGGATTTTTATCCCCGAATTTAGGTCTATTTAAAGGATAAAAATTATCTCTCTTTTCGGTGCTCCTACTTATGCTCCAACACTAATAAACACTATAAAATTAAATTTCAAGCCCAAACCCTAAATTCTAAATCCTAAACCCTACACCTTGTACCTTAAAAAAATACACCATACCCTTAATTCCATAAACCCTAACCTAAAACCCTAAACCTAATTTTGAGCGTGGGCATAAATAGGGGCACCGAAAAGGGACAGAAGGTTTTCATCGCTATTTAAATAAACATTATATTTTTTTCTACCGGAATAGCAATGTCATAATTAAATTGATATTAAGTACATTGGCAGTGTAAAAAAAAGTTTACACAAGCATGTCTATTTTCAAGCTTAAAATTAAAATTAAAATTTCTATTCTTAAAACCCTAAAAATCTAACCACAAACCTTAAATCTTAAACTGTAAATTCTAACCATGCATTTTAAATTTTAAATCTTATAGGCTAAATCCCAAACCTCTAAACCTTAAACTAAAATCCTAAACCTCTAAATAATTTCGTCGTTAAAAACTTTATTTTTCACTATAAATTTATAGGATAATAATCCTAAGGACAATGTCCTTTTCTGCTAAATCAATAACAATTTTTTGAAGAATACTTGTTTTGTCTTTATTGAAAATTTTGTATCAGTCTTTCTTATTATGGAAAAATTATATCACGAGCTTAGCTTATCACGTTAGTTATGGTTTTAACCAATAAAAATTATTTATTTTATCAGTATTTTTTCTCATTATTTTTTCAATCAATGAATTTTCACTAATTTTTTATATAATATTTAAAAAACAATTTTTTTAAAGTTATTATATTATTGAGTTAGCGACATGAAAATTTGTGATAAATTAAATAATTTTTATTAGATAGAACCATAAATGATAAATGATATGATAAGCTACACTCATGATATAATTTCTCCTTACTAAGAGATATAAACCGGATCATTGTTTTTGTTTTTGTTTCGAAATTATAAGAAAAATGTTTCTAACGGTTAATGTTTCAGTCTTTTATGTTATTGTTTCCTCCTATTTAAAAGAAAAAAAAATCAAATAAAATTAAATATGTCAGACCGATTAAAATGAGTTGTTTTACTTGTGAAAGTTTAATCGATGTCTATAATTTAACAACTTCTAAAGTAAGTTGTTAAAATCTCTCGATTGGCATCGCCTCCACCTCTAGGTTCTGAGTTCTAGACCCAGTATAAATAATTTTTTTCCTTTGCCTCCTTCTAAGTAGGAATTATTCAAAAAATAAATGACTATAATGATTAATTTTATTTATTATAAGTGTAATTAAATTACAGTATACTTTATCAATATGTATAATACACAAAATTATATATTAACTCTAAATTCTAACTATAAACCTTACTACAAAATTAAATTTACACTAACTAACAAGTCTGCAGTTTTGCACGGTTTCTATTCTCCGTTCTGCGGTGGCTGTGTCTTCTTCGTTTTTCTACGTCGACAACTAGGTAAAGCATCACAATGAAATCAGAATTGGCAGGTCTAACAATTGACGATGGTGAGGAGGAAGTCCTGGAACTCTCTCCAGAGATAGGGACACTGAAGGAAGATTATGCATTTTGCCTAATATGGACTTTTCATACACCGAGTGTTATTCACTTTTTCTCAATGAGAAATACACTTGCTGATATTTGGCATCCTTTAGGAGGCGTGTCCATTACTGAGTTAGGGGATAAACGTTTCCGTTTCAGGTTTTATAATGATATAGATATGAATAGAGTTCTATCTGGTTGTCCATGGTTTTTTAATAACCACCTTTTGCTGCTTCACAAGTTGGAAAAAAAGGAGGACCCTATGCAGGTATCACTGAATCTTGCTGTGTTTTGGGTTCATATACACGATTTACCAACTGGCCTTATGTCTGAGATCATGGCAAAACAGTTTGGTAATTTTATTGGTCGATTTATAGAATACGACTCAAAGCTTATTTTTTTCTGGGAAGAAACAATATATGAGGATCAAGGTGTTTTTGGATGTCAACCTCCCACTCAAAAGGAAGAAGAAAATTGCGTTGGATATGAATCGCAGTACGTATGTGAGGTTTCAATATGAGAGACTCCTAATTTTTTGCTTTATATGTGGCAAGATTGGACATGGCGAAAATTTTTGTCCATTGCGGTTGACACTGAAGCCAGATGAAGTGGTTTTCGGATGAAATCTGTCTCTACGAGCACCGGCAAGGAGAGGACCTCCGGCACCCAGTAGATGGTTAAGGGATGAAGTTTCTATTCTATCACTAATGGAAGCAAAAGCAGTTACACAACTGCGTGGCGAGACGTGGTTGAATGGAAAGGTGCACGACTCAAGTAATCCAGTAAGTGGCAATCACTTGCATGGATTTGTTTCTAATACTCACACGAAATGTCCCTTGGCTGAAGGGAACATGGAGTTAGGCTCGGATACTGAAGATAATCCTTTGAGTATACAGGATGGGAAAAAGAGGCAAAGGGTAATTGGAGAGGTGTCATCAATTTCTGGCAATATGGATTCTGTGTCACCTGTAGAACCACATGAAGTATCTGCTGGCCTTGTGGTGCAGGGCAGCCGGCAGCAATGAAGGTTATTAGTTGGAACGTCCGTGGGTTGGGGAAGCCACAGGCCGTTAATCGCCTCAAGAACACATTGTGAGGTATTAATCCCCATATTTTGTTTTTAATTGAAACAAAATTAGATGTTCGTCGAATGGAGAAGGTACGACAGAAATGTGGCTTTAGATTTGGAATTGACGTTGGAGCTGATGGTTCAAGGGGAGGTTTATCCCTAGGATGGAAGCCGGGGTGCGACGTTTCACTATTGAGCTATTCACAACATCACATAGATGTGATTATTCGAGAAGCCGATGATGCAAATTGGAGATTTATAGGGTTTTATGGTAACCCAGTCGAAAGAGATAGGGTTTTTTCATGGAATCTACTACGTCGATTAAGCACTCAACACGATATGCCATGGTTAGTAGCTGGTGATTTTAATGAAGTCATGTATTCTTTTGAGAAGAAGGGGATAAGAGTAAGGCCATAAAGGAATATGGTGGTATTTCGAGACACATTGAGTGACTGTGATCTTGGGGATCTCGGTTTTAATGGAGCATGGTTTACTTGGGAGAGAGGTAAGCTTCCTCAAACAAATGTGCGTGAACGGAATGATAGGGCAGTAGCAAACTAGAACTGGTGGAGCATGCACCCTTCGTATTGTGTAACTCATTTGCTTCATTCAATCTCCGACCATTGTCCAGTGCTAATAGACACTTTAGGGAATGCAGCTGCTCAGAGAAGAACAGGTGGAGGTATGTTTCGATTTGATGCTAATTAGGTCTTGGAAGAAGAAGCTGAAGATCTGATAAAAAGCATATGGGGAGATCCGGATAACGTGTTGAGTAAGCTTGAAAAAGTGGGATCTAGCTTATTACTATGGAGTAGAGAAAAGAAACATAAGAGGGTGGCATTAAAGAAGGCAATGTTGTCTAGACTGCAGGAATTGGTTTATTCTGATCCAGATGATGATAAATTGCAGAAGCTAATTGAAGTCAAACTTGGGCTGAATATAGAGGCCGATAAGGAAGAATTATTTTGGGAGCAAAGAGCTCGATCGAACTGGTTATCTCATGGTGACAGCAACACTTCATTCTTCCACAAATTTGCGTCGTATCGCAGGAGGCAAAATTTAATCCAAAGTTTGTTTGATGCTGAGGGGAGCTGGATTACTTCAGAATCAGAAATGCTTGTGATGGCTAGCTGCTACTTCAATGAATTATTCACACATCATCACCTGCTGATGCTTCCTTTCTTTTTGACAAAGTTCAGTCTAAGGTCTCTCATGATATAAATGCAAGTTTGCTGCAACCATTTACAACGGATGAGGTGTGGAATGCAATTAAATGTATGGCTCCCATGAAAGCCAGTGGTGTTGATTGCTACCCGGCACTATTCTATCAGAGGTATTGGCATATAATAGGCTCAGACATTTCTGTATTTTGTTTATCTATATTGAATGGAAACTCAAGTGTAAGGGAGGTGAATGACACTCTAATTGTACTGATTCCTAAGATTAAAAAGCCTGAAAATATGTCTCATTTTTGGCCTATTAGTCTTTGTAATGTGATATACAAAATAGTAGCAAAGGTTTTAGCTATTCGTTTCTCTTCAACCTTGGATATATGCATTGATGAGTGTCAAGGAGCTTTCATCCCAAGTCGACAAACTTCTGATAACATTTTAATAGCATATGAAATTTTAAGTTCCATGAAGAACAAGAGGACTGGGAAAATGGGCTCGTTTGCCTTAAAAGCCGACCTTAGCAAGGCTTATGATCGTGTAGAATGGTCTTTCTTGCAAGGGATGCTTCTGAAGCTGGGGTATGCTGAACGTTGGGTGGGCTTAATAATGGACTGCGTTACAACAGTTTCCTATTCAGTTAATTTAAATGGAGCTGTTGGTGAGAAGTTTGTTCCTTCTCGTGGTCTAAGGCAAGGCTGCCCACTGAGCCCATACATGTTTATAGTTTGCGCAGAGGGACTCTCGGTTCTATGGAACCACAAAACAAAATAGGAGCCTTCGAGGGATCACCATTGGACGAGAGAGATTGGAGATAGTCCATCTACTTTTTGCTGATGACAGCATTTGCTTCGCTAATGCAACGAATGATGGTGTTATGGCTATGAAGAACCTCTTGACTCAATTTGGTAATGTCTCTGGCCAAAGAGTTAATTATGATAAATCCCTTCTATTTTTCACCAGTAATGTACCTAGTGAGGTCCGAGAATCAATTGGTTTCACCTTGAGAGTTCGCATAGCATCAAACCCAGAGAAATACTTGGGGTTACCTACAATGGCCGGTCGAAATAAACGAGAAGCCTTTAGTTACTATTTGGATAGGCTCAACAACAAATCGAACAATTACAATACCAAGTTCTTATCCATGGGAGGCAAAGCAACATTAATCAGAAGTGTATTACAAGTTGTCCCAGTCTATGCGATGCATTGCTTCCTATTGCCCTCTTCTTTATGCCAGGCTTTGGAGCAATCAATGGCAAAATTCTGGTGGAAGAATACAGGCACAAGCAAAGGGATACATTGGACCACTTGGAATCAGTTAGCCTGTTCAAAACAAGAGGGGGAGTAGGGTTTCGAGATCTTGGCCAATTCAATATGGCCTTATTAGCCAAACAATGCTGGAGACTCATTAAGAACCCAAATACTTTGCTGACAAGGGTTCTAAAGACTAGGTACTACCCAATGGGGGACTTCCTCCATGCAAATTTGGGTTCAAACCCTTCATACACATGGAGAAGTATATGGAGTGCAAGAGGCCTTCTTGATAGAGGTCTTAAATGGCGAATTGGAAATGGTGAGACTGTTAACATATGGAATGATTCGTGGCTTCCGAATGAAGGTGATGGTAGCTTAGAGCATATGTTATCGATGTGAATTACACAAAGGTGGCAGATCTAATAGATGCATCTTCAAAAAGTTGGAAGTTGGATGTGCTCCAAAGACTATTTTCAGACTGTTTGGTGTCCAAAATCTGTGGAATTCCGCTGGAAAACTCGAATCAACATGATACATTGGTGTGGATGCATGATGGCTCAGGTTGTTACACAGTTAAAAGTGGGTATAAATTGCTTCACATGGACCCCATTGATAACCCAGGTATGAATCTTGTGTGTCTGAAGAAGTTTTACAATCATATGTGGGCCTTAGATTTACCAGAAAAAGTGAAGATAACGATGTGGAGGGTAGTGAACAATTTTCTGCCTACCTTAAAGAATCTTCAAACTCGAAGAATGAACGTAGTAAACAGGTGTCGATTTTGTCAAGCTGCCAGAAAGGGTATAGAACATTTGATACGTGATTGCTGGTATCCAAAGGGCATTTTTGCAGCTCAGGGTATCTCCTGATCCTTTGTTAGTACAGACTTGACATGGAAGGAATGGATGGCCACTACCTACAACACCTTGAGCGATAACGATAAAAAGGGGTTTGTTGTCTCCTGCTGGGCAATATGGTATGCTCGAAACAAAGCTTTACACGAGAATCGGGTTACTACTATACAGGAGGCGGTTGTGTTCATTCAGGCGTTTATTAGGGAGCAGGAGGGTCTACAACTTGCAGTGCAACCGACGCAAAACACAACACATACACAATGGAAAGCTCCACTGGGGAATTTAATAAAGACAAATTTTGACGCTGCTTACTGTGTACAATCTCAAGAATCTGTTTCGGGCATAATATGCAGAAACAATGATGGGTTAATAATGGCAGCATGCACTATGAAACACCATCATGTTGCGAGTGCGTTTATGACAGAAGCACTAGCATGCAGGGATGCAGTGGACTTTGTCAAAGATTTGGGATTCACTAGGGTTATTTTCGAGAGAGACTCATTAACTATCATCAAGAAACTGAACTCGAATTATGAGGATCTCTCGCCATTGAGGGTGTTGATTCAAGACATCAAAGATGCAATCAACAGTCTGCATGAAGCATTTTTCTGTCATGTACGTCGTGAAGGGAATATGGCTGCTCACACGCTTGCACAAGACGGAAGACGTTATAAAATGTCGGCATATTGGATAGAAGAAGCTCCTGTATCAACTACCTTGGTAGCAGAAAGGGACACGCATCATCTTTCCACTTAATGAACAACACCTTTTCAAAGTTTTTGTGGGCTCTACTTCTTTCAAATGCTCGATGGAAGGTCGTTTATCATTTTTGTTACCTCTCGGTTTTCTCCTTTATCTGCATTTCTTTTGATGCACTCCGAGATTTTACAGATCTTTTGGCTGGTTTTTTTAAGTTTTATGTCTTAGGGTTAGAGAAGAAGTTATCTGGGTTGTAATATGTATATTTTTCTTTTTTCTTCTCTTGTTTAATTTTAATCTATAAAACCAGCTCTTTTCAAAAAAAAAAACTATAAACCTTACAAATCAAACTCTAAATTACATTTTACATAATATATATATATATATCAAATTTTTTCTCATTAGATTATAATTTTAACATTGTTTAGGGCAGTCAATTTCAGTTTAATCAGGGACGAACTCAAGATTTTATGTTAGGGGCGAACTTATAAAATTTTAAGGAGCGAAAATATATTTTTACCAAAAAATACATAAAAAATTTAATTTTTTTAAATCATTTATAAATTTCGAATATTTAGGGAAAATATATAATTGAGTTTAATGGAGTGATATAGTGTTTGATATTTTTTAAACAAAAATTGAGTTTAAATTTTATGAAGGGAAAATATATAATAATCGAACTAACTTGGGCTATTGCAGATTGCCATTTGAGTGAAGCTTTTGCATGGCATATAAGGCTGGCATCGATTTAACCATGTTTGCATGGGGTCGGGCACGTGGGGTGTGTGAGTTGTTTATGAGGGGGTGAGTCATACTTGTATTTTCCACGTGTCATCGCATATTTCCAGATTAACATATTAGCAGCGGATTATTTCCAGATTTGGTGAGCACTTTGGCACTCTTGCATTACAAGAAACTCCAGACCAGAGTAAACCTATGCTTTGCTGTTTTAAGGTTTCTGCGGCTTGTCCAACCACCAGTGTCAAATTTTTGTTAGCAATTTACAAAGATGATTATATAAGAAAAGAAAAACTTTGATATACAATTGTGTAAATTTTAATTTACATATATTTGTCAAATTTAAGGGTTGGGTGTTTAGTTTAGGGTTTAGGTTATAGAACCACGAAGGTTGTGGATCAAGTACACGCGAGCTCGAGACATTACTTTTCAAATTAGTTTTTGGAGCCGAAAGTTAATTTGAGATCAAGAGTAATGCAAAGCATGTAGTTTTTTAGATTAAAAGTATTTTTCAGGTTGGTTTAATTTTTTAAAAAGTTGAAATTTCTAGTTTTTAATTTTTACAAAAGTACTTTTAAATAAAATTTCTCATATATCTTCGTTTATATCACAAATTTTTTTATATTTTTAAAATGAATGTTAAAAATAGACATTTTATCTACTTAAAAATACTTTTTGATAACAATACCAAAGACTTCTATTCTAAACCAAACAATCCAAAAACGCATTTCAAAATCACTTTCTTATTACATTTTTTAAAAGCAATGCCAAAATAATATACGACTACGTTACGGACAAGTGTGAAGTAGTTTGGAGATATCTTTGGAAAAAGACCTTAATCAAAAAATAATTTTGTTTTAGATGTTTTAGTGTTATATAAAAATATAAATAAAAATCCTCTATGTCATAAATGAAGGACTAGTAGAGCAAGAGACAGTAGGATCAAGTGAGCCTAACCCAGCAAGGAATGAGCGTGAGACTCGCAGGAGTGGCAGGGAGAGGAATATGCCTAAGGGTTTAACAGACTTTGTCCTCGGATAGCTGATCACGCTTCATATGGCAAGTGTAACCCCCTAGACCCGCCTATGCGTTACAACGGATCCTAGGAAGTCACATTAGGGTCACAAGAGCGACCCACAGTAAAATACACATGAAAACATTTTTTTTCTTTCTCAAAACACTTATTAAACTGTAAAATCAACTTCTGTTTAAAATACTATTTCAGAAAAATCATTTAAACACATAACAAGAAATTTCAGAAAGTACTTTACAGACTCAATCACAAAACCATACGTGACATACATGACATACATGCCCACTAACTATACAGTACCGTACTCCAGAGGCAACGCCGAGGGAACTCCGAACACTGATGTCAAACATTATACCATGCTATATTCTTTTAACCTGCGATGGTAAAAACAACGTGAGCTTAGAAAAGCTCAGTAATACAGAACTACCAAAAGATGCTATAAGCTCATGCAGATATATGGTAGGCATAACATTTTTATGATGTTTCAAGCAGTGATAGCCCTCTATTTCTGTTCTACTATTGCGATATTTCATCATACTCGAGAATGACGATATTTGTTCTTTAATCATACCTCGAGAATTAGACAGGAATTATATAGACTAGTAACATACGAGGTAGGAATCAGAGGGTTTGGTGTCTAGTGTATTCCAATAAGTGCAGATCAACATACATAAGTACTTAACATCATATCATATGAGCACATAACATATTAAATGCAAATGTTCAATGTTCATACAGAAGTTTACAAGAACTACCCTCCAACCTTACACCAATATGCAGTCCCCGAGAACTGCATCCATAAGGACTTACCCTAGGCCTGATGGGCATAGGTGCCACCTAAGGGGCTGCCTTAGGTCCATAAGGACTTACCCTAGGCCCGATGGGCGTAGGTGCCACTCAAGGGGAGACCTTGAGTCCATAAGGACTTACCCTAGGCCCGATGGGCGTAGGTGCCACTCAAGGGGAGACCTTGAGTCCATAAGGACTTACCCTAGGCCTGATGGGCATAGGTGCCACCTAAGGGGATGCCTTAGGTCCATAAGGACTTACCCTAGGCCCGATAGGTGTAGGTGCCACTCAAGGGGAGACCTTGAGTCCATAAGGATTTACCAGCTTGATCAGGGCTGTACCGACATAGACTTCATATCATAACCCAACAGTATACCCCAGATGACAATCGGTAATCAGATTTCAGACATGAGTAACATAATACATGTAACAAACATATTCTATTCAGAGTATCAGAAACGGAAGATTCATGCTTTTGACAGATAAATGGGCATACCATTGAGCATAGCAGACATTTTCATCATTCATCATGCAAACAGATTTTACCATCATAGGTCAAACTAACAGATCATACTATCGAGTTTATCAGACAATCAGACAATACCATTATAGATCAAGCAATCACATAGCAAGTATACAGATTGAGCAAACATATATCATGTAGGCAGAGAATGTCATCAAACATAATATTATTCATGATTAATTAATTATACAGTTCATTCAACAGAATATAGCACACATGGAACACACTAGGTGGGACAGATCATTTCTTGGAGATACTTGGCATTTACGGAAGGGAACATATTGAACTTTTGACTACTTGAACGAATTTCTGAAACGTGGCCCCTATTAGAAGGGGTTTAAACTAACGGTTTAACCCAGATTTTCAAGATGTGATACATCAAGATCTTTGAGAGTTTAGACGCATCATGAGTTATTTAGTCATTTAAGCCTACAAGGGCATTGTGGTCATTTTATCACATATGGACATTTTGGTAATTTATACCAACAAATCATAAACATTTGCTCAGAAAATTCTATTTGCTTATTAGGCTTCCAATCAGACACCTAGAGATTTCTATGTCAAGGTCTGTCACGATATCAGATACGTTCAGGGCTATTTTGATTACTTGGGCCAACGAGGGCATTTTGGTCATTTAACTATCAGAGGCGATTTTATAGTTTAGCCCAGTAGTTGTAAAATGAAGATGTACAATATTTAAGATTTCCAGAAGTTTATCGAGCCTCCAAAACCATACGAACTAACATATCCCAACCTTGCATTACTAACCAACCCTTCTAATGTATCCGACTGTATCTTATATCTGAACGGTTGCTTTCATATTTCACCACCAGACTTGCCGCAGAGTAGTCAAACTTATATTCTGTGCGGAAAAACTTTCAACCTTATTTTAATATCATGAGTGATTATCATACATGAGTATGCTTCCTAACACTTAAGGGCGCTTTAGCCCTTAAAGTCTTATTAGAAATCTCAAAATTTCATCAAATGCACATCTGCATATTTGACTCAAGAGGACTTTTCAGTCATTTTGGAAATTGGGATAAATCCACCATTTCTTTCTGAATTACCATTTGGTTCCTCCATCATTCACGTACTCAAACGAGATTAAGTCGTTCTAACTCTCCGGCCCTTTACAGACGATTCATTCATTACAGAACTTGAGAGTATAACGTTATTCAAATTAATCAGACATTTAGGTGCTCAAGGGCATTACCGTCTTTTTAGTCATTACGCTCATTCTCATTTAATTCACGCATTACGATCATAAGGATCGACTTAGGATTTCAACAATATTTCCAGAGAATTCTCATTCATGTGTTATACAGAGTTTGAGGGATTATCCAAGTTTGTATCACACGTATTGCATAATGATGCCGAAGTATTTTCATTTAAAACATACATCTTGGGTAATGCAAAATGCATAATCAGGTCGAATGCATATTTTAGGTCATTTCTTTTATCAGAGGGGTAGTTTAGTCATACTTATGCTCCAAAGGCATTTTCGTAATTTTATATCCAACATCTCATACTCCGCATTCTGAACATTGGTTCTTAGACACCATTGATAGAGTTTCAGATTTAACTGTATTATTATTATTATTATTTGCACTTTCAACACTTCTGGTCTATCAATATTCTTATCCGAGTATTTTGATCTTACTGACTCTCATACTTATTTTTCGTATCGAATTTGGCTTAAGCAGAGTTCACAAAACACTTCATCATAAGCATGCATACTTTAACCAGATATCAACATGTACATAAAGCATACAAGGGGTAGTAATGTATTACCTTAGTTCCGAGCTACAATGGTTGATTCATGACACCTCCTTCGATCGCACTCGATCACAAGATTTGACGGCTCCTAACATCTCAAATTCAAGGATACTTTGATACCTTCAACAACATAGATTCACATTTCAGTCCTTATCCAAAGAACTTTTAACAAAATTAAACACACAAACACTTTCGGGTTCAAAGTCAGATTCGGAAGCTTTCGGATCAGAATTTTGCAAAACGGGCTTCAAAAACGGATTCAGGACGTCGAAAAACATAAAATGGGAGTTTTCGGAAAATTTAACTTTTTGGTCAACGGTCAAAGTCAACGCTGACGTCAGCAGGTCAATGAGATCAGAGTCAACTGGTCAAAGTCAATGCTAACGTCAGCATGATGTCAGCAGTCAACTGAGTTGACTCGGGCTGACTCGGACGAGTTGACTCGGCTGACTCGGACGAGTTGACTCGGCTTGAAGGGTCAGGTCGAACGGGTCGGACGGGTCTGACGGGCTTGACCGAGAAGACCGGTTCAACCGATCCAGCTGGTTCAGACCGGTTTGGACCCGGTTCACTCACCCAAATATTCTGGTCGCCGAAGTGGTCGCTGGAGTGGTCGCCGGAACTTCGCCGGAAAACTCCTTTCGCGTCGTTTTTGCCGGAAAAACGAAGATCATTAACTCGATAATCCAACCCATACAAGAAAAACACGAAACATGCCAGAAATCCCTGTGAAAAACGAAAAGTCGCCGGAATCCTACGTAGCTCCGATGAGGCTCTTCCCGTCGACGAACCGACGACTACTTAGGTGGGCTTTGCTCACCGTGATGCCTCGAGCACGGTGGTGAAGTCGGCTTGACGAGCCGACGCGAGAGACGGCCGGAATCAAAGCTAGAACCCTAAGGTTCCGACGAAGCTTTGAATGGCGATTCACTGTGATCGGGGAGGGCAGTCGGCGCGTGGTCATGGGGGTTTTGGTCGAGGCTCGACGGGGAAGCCAGCGGTGGTGGCGGTGAACGCCACGGAGCGGCGGTGGCGGTGAACGGGGCGGGGTCCGACAGGGAAGGTGTAAGGTCACCTTTAAACTTCTTAAGGATCTGATTTTTTTTTAGATCTAAGATATGCATTGGTTTCGGGTAGGTGAGGGGTCTCACTTTTATTTTTTATTAGATCAGCTAATTAAAATATAGCTTAAATAAAAAGTGGAGTAAACTAAGGCCATGGATTGCCTTAGCTCAGACGGTTAAAGCTTGGGTTTACCAAGCATAGGTCATGGGTTCAAGTCTTCACAGCCACACTTCTCTTTTTTTCTTTTCTTTTTTTTACTTGCTTCTCTTAAGCATCTACTCTTTATTATAGGGTGTTACAGCAAGATTCTCCCACAATCCCATTTGACTTGTTGTCTCTTGCCTTTTCCGAAAAGCTGAGGTGATCGGGCTCTCTAGCATTCTCCAAATGTTGGGCCCGGTCTTGTGAACATGGCAAGCCCGGTGGTCCACACTCAACCACTTGGGCGGATTCATATGCCATTGTCCCTCGTTGGGCCAAGTCTAATCTACTTGGCAAGGTCGGTGCTCCGTGCTCATCACTATGGGCGGATTGATGCGCTACTCTCTCGGACTGGACCAAGTCTTCTGATTGTCTTCGCAAGCCCGATGTCCCACATAGAACAACTCTCACGGATCCTTGTGCCCTCGTCTTGGCTTGGACCAAGTCTACTAATGAAGTTGGCAAACCTAATATCCCGCGTGGAACATCTACTCGTGCCATCACCTCGGCATGGGCCAAGTCTGGTTGCCTTGGCAAGTTTGTTGCCTCGTTTCGAACCTCTCTGTCGGATAATCGCGCCACTGTCTCGGTTCAAGAAGTTTGGGCCGTGACATTTTCCCCCACCGAACTTAGCGACGCCCTCGTCGCTCCACTAGAACGATCCTGGGCTGGTTCACCTTGGATGCTACTACTACTCGTTGCCTCGGCTTGGTGTGGTTCCCCCATATGAACTGCTCGCCTCAGCTTTTGTTGCCATCGAACCTCTCGATCCTTTGCCTCATTGTCGCATGCTACGACGCCATCGGATACATCTTGATCGTAGAAGCCTTCTCCTACCCGCTTTGAGTTGCCTTGTCTCGGACCCCCATGGCCTTGCGGCAATGTCTTGGGTGTCACCACATTAAACACTGGACGAACTCTCAGACTCGTCAGCCCATCTGATTGGCTCCTTAGAACTCTGAAAGGTCCCTTCCAAGCTTCGCCCCTCTCTCATTTGTAATCATCCATCATTTGAGTAATACACTTGGCTTTTACTCTAAACACTCTGAGGTGTTCTTCGCGTTCTTGAGCGTTCTTTCAGTTGTTCTTGTTGCCTTTCTCTTTGATCGCTTCCTCTAGGAACGATCTTGTGTTTGCGGGTCTTAGAAGTTTTCGATCTTTCAGAGTAGGTTTTCAGGCTTACTTAATCGTTTGTCTAAGAACATCGACTAAGGCCGCACATTGGGTTAGTTGAAACTCTAGTCGCGTGACAAGTGGTATCAGAGCGAGTCGAGGGGGCTTGCGTTCGAGTCTACTTGGTGTTGCAGTCAAGATAGGCAAGAGTTTGCTTCGAAGCAGTTCATGGCAAAGAGGTGATCGAGATGGCGAAACAAGGAGATGATGCTTCCACACAACAAGGCAAAGAGTGTCGTGAGGGAGACTATTGGAGACGACTGACATTGAGCGAGGTACGAAGTACTCTTGGTGAATTTGACGAGAGAATTTCCTCTCTTAGTTCAAAGGTGAACCACCCGCGGGTAGTGGCAAAGAATGTAGTTGGGAACACGGACTCCATCAAGGATGAAGTCGTGGAAATCGTGCATGAGAAGCTCAACTATTTCTACGGTGAGTTGTGCCACACCGTTGATACCCTTCAAGAGAACTTGGAGAAAGTCTCAACATCGTTAGAGAAAAGGATCGTTGGGCTTGAGGAATCCGAGCTTGGAGCGAAAGAGACTCAAGGTGTTTTCGAGTCCTGCCTTGAAAAAGTAGAATCCATGGAGGATCGATTCAAGGACGAGATGCGACGAGTCCTCAACGAGTTAGAGACGATTCGAGGGAGTAATGCTCGTGAAGCCGAGGTGAAGGCTTTGCGGGTCGAGATGAATGAGCTCAAGGAAGTGCTACTCAGTTGCAAGGTTGCAATGAGGGAATGAGGTGTGCTCAAGATCGTCTTAGAGGGACTTAGACCAAGGGTAAAGCTTGCATTGGAGCAAGGTGACGCCCAGATCTTTTTAGAGGCCCAGGATGCGGCCAAGTTGCGAAGTGAGCTTGCGGGAGACAACCAACTAGCAAGGAGACGTCCAAACCCACGACGAGTGATAGTGGGATTGGAGAGACTAAGCCCGTGCCGAGTAAGAAGGTGTGCAAAAAGATTAAGTGCTACTTTTGCGACGGATCTCATGTGATCAGAGACTATCCCGAGAAGAATCGCCTTGTTGCCTTCATCAAGAAAGAAGATGAGCCAGAAAGGAGAGTAGCATTCCTTGGCGCAATTGTGAGACAGCCAAGGAAGGATCATGGTGCGACTACGTCTGTCAAAGTAGCCAAGCCAGGATCGAGACCCAGTGAGACAACGAGTGTTAAAGCAATTGAGCCGAGGGTGACGAGGAAGAAACTAGAGTGCTACCATTGTAAGGGGCCACACAAGTTGCGAGGATGCCCAGTTCGAGTCAAGCCAACCAAGGTGTTGGGTAAGCCCAAGGTGAGCGAGGCTACCCAACTTGATTCGATGAGTTCTGCCAAGGCCAAGGTAGACCGAGAGCAGAAGAAAGTGACCATGTCCAAGAAGGCTACAAAGGGGTCCAACAAGCATGTTCGTGAGAAGAATATGGCTACAGTGACCAAGATGAAGCGAGGGTCGAAGGGAAAGCTTTCCGAGGATGTTCTTGGGGAAAAGAACATTGCTTCAGAGGCCATGAGTATAGTAGAGCCGAAGGTAGAGGAAGCCGAGGGTGTTCGTGTCAAGAGCACTCCTTCAAAGGCCAAAACTATTGAAGTGTCGAAGGAAGAGCAAGCCGAGGGTGTTCATGTGACGAGCACTTCTTCAGAGACCAACATTGGAAAAAGGGCCAAGTAAGGCCAAGCCGTTGAGGGACATTGGGTCTGTGGAGACGCCACCCATGGACAAGGTGGGGGAGCGAAGGGCTTCGGGTAAGAAGCGTCGACGCAAGAGAAAGCACCGATCTTCAAGGAAGAAGGGTCGATGCAAGAAGAGTGCACCAAACTTCAAGTCAGAAGGGCGGATGCAACAAGGAGCAACGGGCCTTGTGAAAAAGGGGTTGGTGCATAGTAGAGCGACGGACTTCGTGACAGAAGGGCCGAAGCACGCAAAAAACTCCAAGGTGGGAGGTTCGATGCAACGGGGGGCCAGACTTCGTGGAGATAGAGGGGCTGACCCATTTTAAAGTAAATGCAACATCCGAAAGGAAGGTACATCTCAAACCCAACTCTTGTGGTTTTGAGCTTGATTTGCCACCATTGACGAGTGTAGGTCTAGTTAGACCTAACTTACATTGCGGGAGAGACGAAGCTTAGAAGGGACCTTTCAGAGTTCTAAGGAGCCAACCAGATGAGCTGACGAGTCTGAGAGTTCGTCTAGTGTTCAATGTGGTGAGATACAAGACTTTGCCGCGGGGCCATGGGGGTCCGAGACAATGCAACTCAAAGAGGGTAGGAGAAGGCTCCTACGATCGAGATGTATCCGATGGCGTCGTAGCACACGACAATGAGGCAAAGGATCGAGAGGTTCGATGGCGATAAGAGTCGAGGTGAGCAGTTCATATGGGGGAACCGCACCAAGCCGAGGCAACGAGTAGTAGCAGCATCCAAGGTGGACCAGCCCAGGATCGTTCTAGTGGAGCGACGAGGGCGTCGCTAAGCTCGGTGGGGGAGAATGTCACGGCCCAAACTTCTTGGACCGAGATAGTGGCGCGATTATCCGACGGAGGGGTTCGAAACGAGGCAACAGACTTTCCAAGGCAACCAGACTTGGCCCATACCGAGGTGATGGCACGAGTAGATGTTCTATGCGGGACATTGGGATTTCCAAGTTCATCAGTAGACTTGGTCCAAGCCAAGACGAGGGCACAAGGATCCGTGGGAGTTGTTCCATGTGGGACATCGAGCTTGCCAAGACAATCAGAAGACTTGGCCCAGTCCGAGAGAGTAGCGCATCAATCTGCCCATGGTGATGAGCGCGAAGCACCGAGCTTGCCAAGTAGATCAAACTTGGCCCAACGAGGGACAGTGGCATATGAATTCGCCCAAGTGGTTGAGTGTGGACCACCGGGCTTGCCATGTTCACAAGACCGGGCCCAACACTTAGAGAATGCTAAAGAGCCCGATCACGTCAGCTTTTCGGAAAAGGCAAGAGACAACAAGTCAAATGGGATTGAGGCTACCCTAGTATAAATAATAGCTTTAGATTGGCTTAGCCGTTATGTGAAAAAACTGAAAATTTCCTTCTACTCTATAAAACTTCTGCTTCTTCCTCCCTTATTTTATTTCTGCATTTCTGTTAGAATTGAGTTTAACATTGGTGCTTTCATTGACTCCTTTCCAATGGTTAACAACACTGAAGACATCTGAGCCCTTCAAGATGCTTCTGCCCGCCATGAACAAACTTTGCAAACTCTCCAGACCACTTCGACAAGCAACGCCCAAGCACTCCAGGATGTTATGCGCCAGTTGACAACCATCTCGGAGCAGTTGGGGCAGCCGGCTCAGGTCCAGGCAACCGTGGAACAAGATGGAGCCAGCAGCACAAAATCAATGCGTGGCAAAGAGAAACTTAAGGATGACGGTGAAGAGTGATTTCCGTTTCCCCCTAAGCATGTTTATTTGGAACTTCCATTGTTCATAAGAGCTGATCCTGAGGAGTGGATCGCGTCAGCCCAAGATTTCTTTAATTTCTACGGCACTGAGGATCATCATCGTGTAACCATGGCCTCATTTAGGATGGAAGGCATCGCCAAACGTTGGTTTCACTGGATGCAGCACTGTCGGCAGCTAGCGGGTTGGGATCATTTCGTAGAAGCCATTCGAAAGAGGTTTGCTATCACCGAAATTGAATCACCAGAAGGTCAACTCACCAAATTGACTCAGACGACGACGGTAGAGGATTATCAAACACGGTTTGAAGAAATGGCATTGCGAACGGCTGATTTTCCGGAGGTTTTTCTGGTTCAATGTTTCATTTCTAGATTACGTGCTGACTTGAAGAATGAAGTGATAGCTCGTCGGGCCACATCCATGCAAGAGGTTGTTGCCACAGCCCATTTTCATGAAGCAAAAACTAACGAGGCTAAAAGAGTTCTGGGTCGAGGTATTGGGCCCAAGTTACCACCCATTTTACCTACTCCAGTGTACGGCCCACGAGCACCCAAGAATATGTAGGGGCGACCCCCACCTTCGAATACATCGCCATAGCCCACAATTTTCTCATCTGGTTCCCTGCAAATTATCAGTCGTAGAGGTGCAAGCTCGTCGGGGAAAAGGGGCTTTGTTTCTATTACGATGAGAGGTTCATTCTAGGGCATAAGTGCAAAACCCCTCAACTGTTTATTTTAGATGATGAAACTTCTAGAGAAGAAAGGGCCCATGACGATGTCGATGATTCACCCAAAGAGGAACTACCAGAACAAATGTGGGTGTCATTCAATGCCCTGGCCGATTGCTACACTCCGAATACATTACGACTAACGGGAATAGTGCACGGGTGAGAGATATGTATTCTGATTGATGGGGGGAAGTACCCACAACTTCATTCAAGCTCGTGTCGCTAAACTTCTGGGATTACCAATTGTTGCAGCGCCAAATTTTCGCGTTCTGGTGGGTAACAGTGATAAATTGCGTAGCGAAAGTTGTGTGCGAAATCTGCTAGTGGGAGTACAAGGTGTGGAATTGACAACTGATTTCTATGTTCTTCCACTAGAAGGGGCAGAGATGGTGCTTGGTGTTTCGTGGATGGCTACGCTGGGGCCGGTCACCATGGATTTCTCGCAATTGACATTTGAATTTAGGCAAGGGGAAAAGTTCAACTGTTGGCAAGGCGAGGCATCGATGGGACCACAACATGTTCATCTCCAAACTTTGCGTAAGATATACGATACCAAGGGGGTGGCTAGTTATTTCCGTTTACAGTTGCAAGATGAGTCTGGGATGATTCAACAAGAAAACCAAGAGGAGATCGCTCAGCTATTGCAAGAATTTGCCGAAGTGTTTGATGCAGTGAAAGGGTTGCCACCAATTCGAGATACAGATCACGCAATTCATCTTGAACCTGGGCAAAAGCCAGTGAAGGTCCGTTCATATCGATATTTGTATTTCCAGAAAAATGAGATTAAACGGCAGGTGCAGCTGATGCTAGAAAATAAGTCGATACGAAATAGTAACAACCCATTCTCTTCCCCGGTTCTGCTAGTAAAAAAAGACGGAACATGGCGATTTTGCATGGACTACCAAGCCCTAAATGCCATAACAATCAAAGATAAGTTTTTGGTCCTAACCGCAGATGAATTGTTTGATAAGCTTGGTGGATCGAAATACTTTTCTAAATTGGATTTATTGGCAGGATACCATCAAATCCGAGTAAAAGCCGAGGATGTTCCGAAAACAGCGTTTCGTACACATGAAGGGCACTACGAGTTCCTCGTAATGCCATTCGGGCTCACTAACGTACCTTTAACTTTTCAAGCAACAATGACTGGTATCTTCGAACCGTATTTGAGGAAATTTGTGTTAATCTTCCTGGACGGCATACTAATTTTTAGTAAGACCTGGCCAGATCATTTGATGCATGTTAGACAGGTATTACAAGTTCTGTAAGTTCATGGTTTTGTAGCAAAAAAATCTAAATGTGTTTTCGGACAAGAATCAGTGGAGTATTTAGGGCATATTTTGTCGAGAGAAGACTTAGCTATGGATCCGGAAAAAGTTAAGGCTATTCGTGATTGGTCAGTTCCTACCAACGTCAAAGAAGATTGGGGATTTCTCAGAATAGCGGGGTATTATTGTCGGTTTATTAAATGGTTTGCCATAGTTGCAGTGTTGATATCGAATTTGCTACGCCATGGCGAGAAATTTCAGTGGACAGAAAAGGCTCACTTAGCTTTTGAGAAATTAAAGTTGCTGCTTAGTGAAGCTCCAGTGTTGGGACTGCCATGTTTTGACAAGGAATTTCATGTGAAAACGGATGCCTCGGGGGTGGGGATCGGGGTTGTCCTTACACAAGACAATCGACCATTGGCTTTCTTTAGTAAAAAAACTCAGCCCACGGATGAAAGGGGCGCCAACATATCATCACGAGATGTTTGCGATCACGCAAGCCGTCGGGAAGTGGAGGCAATATTTGCTTGGGCACAAATTTATCATCATCACTGATCAAAAAGCATTACACAAGCTCACTCAACAAACGATACAAACACCAGAACAACAACAATGGTTGTCAAAATTGATTGGTTATGATTTTAAAATCCGTTATGGACCAGGGAAATTGAATTCAGTGGCAGACGCGTTATCAAGGGAGGTTAAGTCCACATTATTAGCTTTAACCCATACCACTTTTGGTATCATCGAAGACATTCGTACGACTACCCAATCTGACGATGAACTTCGAGCTATACATGAACAATTGGTCCAAGGCAGCAATGAATATCTAAGGTATGTCACGACCGAAGGTATACTTTTGTTTCAAGGAAGAATGGTGGTTCCTAAGGAAAGTGCGTTACGGGCACGTATTCTCCGCGAGTTTCACCAGTCAGCTATGGGTGGACATGCAGGGGTCCTTCAAACATTTCATCGGGTATCGGTTAATTTTTATTGGAAACATATGAGAAAGGATGTTTAGCGATTTGTAACTGGGTGTCAAATTTGTCAGCGAATGAAGGCTGATGGCTTAGCACCAGCAGGTTTGCTTCAACCTCTTAATATCCCAAACCAAGTATTTGAAGATATTGCATTAGACTTCATCACGGGGTTATCTAAGTTTAATGGTAAGGAAGCTATTTTAGTTGTGGTTGACCGTCTAACAAAATATGGGCATTTCTTTACATTGCCTCGACATTTTGATGCGGAGTATATGGCTAAGGTCATGGTTCAAGGGGTGATCAAATTGCATGGAATTCCTCGTTCTATGCTAAGTGACCGAGACAAAATATTTGTGAGCTCAATGTGGAAAAAAATAGCTCGTTTGCAAGGGACCAAATTGTGTATGGGATCGGCTTACCACCCCAAACCGATGGGCAAACGGAGGTACTAAATCAGTATTTGGAGATGTATTTGCGATGCTTGACTAGCAACGAACCAACACAATGGTAAAATTCCTAGCATTGACAGAATATCAGTACAACACATCCTATCAAGCCTCGGCTGGTATGACTCCCTTCAAGGCCCTATATGGGAGAGATCCTCCAACTATTGTGACTTATTTAGAAAGAGCTACAGCCATTGACCAAGTAGCCAAACAAATGAAGGAAAGAGATTTAATTCTAAAAGAGCTGAAGGAAAATTTGATGCGTGCCCAGGCAAGGATGAAAAACCAAACTGATAAGCATCGTCGAGAGGTAGAGCGTGAAGAAGGTTCGTGGCATTTGTTCGTTTGCAACCATATCGACAATTGTCCTTGAAGTTGAGGCGAAACCAGAAATTGGGTCCGCGTTTTTTTGGTCCTTATCGTATCCTGAAACGAGTTGACCTTGTGGCGTATAAGCTTAATTTACCAAAATCGACTCGCATACATCCAATTTTTCATGTGTCAAAGTTGAAGGCATGTAAGGGACAACCAGCTGAACAAATTACTCCTCTACCTTTGTTGGATACGGTTGAACCTGGAATCACAACTGTGGAGGCAAACCTTGAGGGCAAGGTTCTCAAAAATGGAGGGGGTAATGTCACAAATGAAGGACCAGCAAAGCAAGAAACATTGGGATCAAGTGAGCCTGACCCAGCAGGGAATGAGCATGAGACTCGCAGGAGTGGCAGGGAGAAGAATATGCCTAAGAGTTTAACAGATTTTGTTGTATATTGAGGCTACCCTAGTATAAATAATAGCTTTAGCTTGGCTTAGCTGTTATGTGAAAAAACTGAAAATTTCCTTCTACTCTATAAAACTTCTGCTTCTTTCTCCTCTGCATTTCTGTTAGAATTAAGTTTAACACTATCTTTTTTTGATATCATTATTTATTTCCTCACCCTAAGATGTTGGGTTTAGGATTCAGATTAATGCTTAAGGTTTAGAGAATCGAGTGTATCGGTGTATGTATTTTTTTTAGGTTTAACATTTAAAATTTAAGATTCGAGCAAATAATTTATTTTATTTAGTGTTAGAGCATAGAAATGAGTAGAGAATTTTTGTTCATAATAATTGGGGACTTGTTAAAAACTCCTCTCATAACCATCATCAAATCGAAGTTTAATAATAGCTAGCAAAAAAAAAAGAGTGCCCATGATTTCATTAAAAAACCAATCAAAGTACATATATACAATACGAGCGCAAAGCCAAAATTTCCTGTTTCACCTAAGAACAACATAAACAACAAAAACTAAACCACACTACCCCAAGTAGCAAACCAATTACAATGGTATACATTTCCCAACATTTCTAAATTCGGTAATTCAGAGACTGCACATGAGAACACCTCACTACTGTTCAAAAACGAGCCAGTCCGATGAAGTCGTCACTGCAATCCTCCTAATCCAACCAGCCAGACACAAAGGCGATTTAGTTTCCATCACTAAGTCTTAATTCCTCTGATTGGCCGTGGCGCTATCGGTCGACATCAACCGTCACCACCATGGATCCAAATTTCGAACCAGGTGTAGCTTCACCCAGCTTCGGTTGAGATTAGTTTCCATCACTAAGTTTTGGTACAGCAACTTCTCCAATTGGTTAATGACAACAAAGGAATAAGGACCACATTCGTTAATGTCACAACAATGTGACATAAGAGGCTAGATTGTACCATTCTCTAATTCCCAACAGAATCCAGAGGCTAAATTCAAACTGAGTTGACATCAACGGACGATGAATCAAATCCTAAAGTTTATTTGTTCCCTGTCCTTGTCTATGATTTTCCTTTCAACCATCTTCGGCTTGTAAAAATGCAACACGCCATTGAAAAAACTATTTAACATTAGGTTTAATTATGAATGTATCTAATAGATACAAATTAAAGACCAAATTCTGATTACCAACAATCAGTTAGTCTAATGTGATAAGACGTTAGATCTTTAAGCAATCTCAGATGTTTGAATCTCGACATTGTGAATGAAGAAAATTGAGTTAGAAGGGTAGCCCTACAATGGGTTTTCACAAAATCCGATTTAAATTAGTCAACCAATAGGTCAGATACCCGAAGCTTGTCCTGCTTATCTAGCAAAACATTGAGTGGTCACTAGGGGTGATAATGAGCCTGACCGGCTCGCGAGCTACTCGGTCAAAGCTCGGCTCGAGTGAGCTCGACTCGGGCTCGGGCTCGGCTCGAAACCTTAACAAGCCGAGCCGAGCCTACCCAGGCTCAGCTCGGAAAGCTCGTGAACAGGCTCGAAATCTACATATGCACTAAAATAAATTATGTGTTTGTATTTTCTTTCATTAGTTGATTGTTGTTTAATTTTGTATTTTCTTTAATTATGTGTTTGTATTATAAGAATATTTATTGATTATTTGGATTAATCTAACTTTTGGCACTTTTTCTCCTTTCCAGTCATTGAATTTCGTTTTAGTATTGGTTATGAAAGAGATTTTTAACAAATATTTTATATAAAAAGAATTATAGCAAAATTTTTCATTTCGAGCCGAGCCAAGCCTGACGAGCTTCGAGCCCGAGCCGAGCCCAATAAAATTATTTTCGAGTTGAGCTCAAGCCTAAAATTCCGAGCTCAGCGAGCCTCGAGCCCAATTACACTATTTTCGAGCCGAACCTGACCAGGCTCGGGCTCAGCTCGTTATCACCCCTAGTGGTCACAACACAAGGCACTCATATCTAAGACCCGAAGTGGAAATATTGGGCACAAATAACCATTAGAAGGTGAAAATTGAAAAGTGTTGCATGGTTATACTAAAAAACATCCAATTTCAAATACTCATTCCTCTGAAACAACTGCTTTGCCTTTTCTTCCCTTTTTTATGGTCCCAGTTTCCCAGATTTGGTTTTAGTTGCAGGTTATACTAAAAAAACATCTTATAAAACTAACAGGAACTACCAAAAGTGAACCAGAAGATGCCACTGCATTAGAAATAAAGTTCGAATTTTGATAATGTGACATTATCAGATTCATTACTATATGAACTGTTAGTACATCAAATATTTATTCGAATTCTCGACTAGTTAATTGCAAGTGTTTTAAATTCAAAACGAGACCAAAGTAGCACAGAAATTTTCATGCTAGAAGCCAATGCAAAATTTCAAACACCATGAAATTAAATGTATAATCAATCCATTTCACAATATAGTTTGATGGGAATATACAAGACAAACAAACAAATTGCAGAGATCAGTAGAAATCTGTATTCAATTCTCTGTAATATATTCATCTGGATACAAGAACAGATCATATAAATATATATATATCATGTCATCTAAAGCACCTTCTAAGTTGCAAAACGAGAACACAAAACAAAGATACAAAAAAAAAAGCAACTCTTTATGATACAGAAGAAGATAAAAGAGAAAGGCTTACCCTTTTCTCTTCGTCCCCTCTCTATTCCGTATCGGAAGGTAAATATGATGTACTGGCAGGCGATGCTGCGGCAGATGATTCGGACAAAAATGATGCGCGGGCAGGCGATGCAGCGGCAGATGATTCGGATAAAAACGATGTGCGGGAGGGCGATGCTGCAGCAGATGATTGTGATTCCTCAACCATCAATTTCTCTAACCCGGGTTTCAATTCCTTCTTACAGAAATCCTCATACTCTCCTCGTTCCCCTCCTTTCTTCTTCACTTCGACGACAACCAAAGAAGGTGTTAACTCGAATATCTCAGCTGCAATCGACAATGGCCCTTTGGCACCTTCTCTAGAACCCTCCAAGCTCACTCTACAGTCCTTTTTCCTCACTGTGAAACTAACAATCTTCGCTATCTCCTCCAATTTCGATATGATTGTCGGAACCGGCGCCCCCGAAACAAACCGGGACCCTTCCTCCCCTTCCTCAAACAACCCGGATAAATTGAACCCCGGGGAGAACGAAATAAGATCAAACGCATTTAAACTAGCTGGTCTCGGCAATGTGCCAACTTTCCTCTTTGGTTCCATCTCTGTTTCGGATTCGGACATCGATGACTCTGAACACACATCATCATCGTCATCCCCAACGCTGCATAATTTATCATCTTCAATGTAAAATTTAATATGTTTAAACCCCTTTTTAAACCAACGCCTCTCCATGATTTCGGGAATAGTTATTCTGGTTTCCGGGTTCGTGTCCAGAAGCTTGGTGAGTAATCGAACTAACTCGGGTGAAAACCATTTCGGACACCTGAACTCACCCTTGTAAATCTTCTTATACATAGCCATAATGTTCTGATCTTGAAACGGTAAATACCCTGCCATTAAAACAAACAAAATTACTCCGCAAGACCAGATATCTACTTTCGCCGCCTCGTACCCTTTCCTCGCCAATACTTCGGGTGCCACATAAGCGGGTGTCCCGCAAAACGTATGGAACAAACCATCTTGCCGGATCTGATCCGAAACCGCGCTCAACCCGAAATCGGAGACCTTCAAATCCCCGTTTTCGTCGAGGAGGAGATTCTCCGGCTTCAGGTCGCGGTGGTAAACGCCGCGAGAATGACAGAAATGGACGGCCGAGATTAATTGCTGGAAGTATTTTCTAGCGGCGTCCTCTTTCAATCGGCCTTTGGCTACTTTATTGAATAGCTCACCGCCGCGGACGTATTCCATGACGAAGTAGATCTTGGCCTTCGTAGCCATGACCTCGAAGAGTTGAACGATGTTCGGGTGTCGCACGCGGCGGAGGATGGAGATTTCGCGCTTGATGTGAGCGATTAAGCCGCCCTTGAGGATCTTCTCCTTGTCGATCACCTTGATGGCCACGCTGTCACCGGTTTTCACGTTGCGAGCGTGGTACACTTTCGCGAAAGTGCCGTGGCCGAGGAGTTTCCCGACCTCGAAGCGGCCTAACAGAAGAGCTTGGCGGCCGCTCGCGGCGTTTTTCTTGGCAGAGGAGGCGGCGACGGAGGTGGAATCCATGGTCGTAGATGCTAGGGTTTTTTTTGTTGGTTAAATTGAGAGGAAAAACGGGATTTTGAATGGCTTAATGATTGGCCATTTGAAAAGGCCGATGAGTTTCCTTTGGATTTTTTTGTGTGCTTTTGTAGAGAGGTTGAGTGAGTGGCCTAAAACAAATGGAATTTGTTACAATGTTATGGAAGGGAGATGCTTTTATTGAGGAAGCGAATATACTCTTTTCTTGGTTGAGTTAAAATTAAATATATTTATTTAAGGGTCGGATTATTCGTATAAATTTAAAATTTAACCATTTAATAATGTGCATAAACTCCGTAAACAAAATAATTTAAATTTGTATTTTTTAAGATGAATATCATGTTCGTTTTTTTACTGCAACACTTGATGGGTTTCTTTATTTTCTAAATTACATCTATGATACTATACAATATTGTTATAATATAAATGTAATGTGTAAAATGAACTCAGTTCTACCTTACTTAAAGGATTTAGTGTCTTATCCTACTAAATCAATTGATTGTTGGTTATTTTGATTATTATTTTAATTGTGTATTATAATCATTACGATTATATTTATAATTTTTGAATATGTTGGTGTAATGCAAGGGTAGCATCTATTCAATTATCTTAGTATTTTGTTAAGAAGACACACAGCATGGCAATACTAGTGCTCGAACCCGGGTCACCAAAATGGTGAACATCATCCTTTGCCACTGTGACTAGGGGTGATAATGAGCCCGATCGGCTCACGAGCTACTCGGGCTCGGCTCGGTCAAAGCTTGGCTCGAGTGAGCTCGACTCGGGCTCGGCTCGAAAAACTCGTGAACATGCATGGAATCTACATATGCACTAAAATAAATTATGTGTTTGTATTTTCTTTTATTATTTGGTTGTTGTTTAATTTTGTATTTTCTTTAATTATGTGTTTGTATTATAAGAATATTTATTGATTATTTGGATTAATTTAATTTTTGGCATTTTTCCCCTTTCCGGTTATTTTATTTCGTTTTAGTAACGAATCTTTTATAAAAAAAAAAACTATAGCAAATTTTTTCATTTCGAGCCGAGCTGTCGAGCCCGAACTGAGCCTGACGAGCTTCGAGCCCGAGCCGAGCTCGAGCCTAAATTCCGAGCTCGGCGAGCCTCGAGCCCAAGCCGAGCCCAATTACACAGTTTCCTAGCCGAGTCTAGCCAGACTCGAGCTCAGCTCGACTCGTTATCACCCCTAAATATTTTGTAAACAAATATAGAGTTTTTTCGCTGAAAATGATTCTATGTTTTAAAATTTTGTTTTCTTTATTTCCACTAAACAATTTGAGTTTTTAAAAATCAATAATCATTCTTTATGAAAGCTCTTTACATTTGTTTACATTAATTTGGTAGGCTATCTTGCCTCCCTTCTCTACATTTTAAAAAATGGTTCACCACTTGCTTTATATTTTAATAGAAATATTTTTAAAAAATTATCAACAACTGTAGAACATAGTGTTATACAATCAAACTTGTCAAATTAAGGACCAACCATTGGTATGTATCCTTAGGACGATACATAAATATACGTTACATATTCTTTATCATTTTATTTTGGCTTAAATAAAAAAACAACTCCTAAATTATATTTTTTTGTTTGTTTGTTTTTAGCCCTTAAATTATTTTTTGGTCAAAATAAGTCCTTAAACTATCATTTCTGGTCACTTTAAGTCCAGTAGTTATCAAAGTAAAAAAAAATCGACCAATAAAATGTTGACACATCACAAAAATTGACCAATATATAATTTAGAGACTAAACAAAAAATGACATATTGTAAGTACTTATTTTGACTAAAAATAGTTTAGAAACTTAAAAGGACCGATAATGATAATTTAGAGACTTATTTTAACTAAAATATAGTTTAAGAGCTAAAAACAAACAAAAAGATATAATTTAATGGTTAGATTTTCATTTAAGCCTTTTATTCTTACGACAATACATTCTTTATTGGTTTAAACGCTAATAATATGTTTTAGAATACGGGTTTTAATACTATTAAAATTATTTTTATATTTTTATTTAAATCGTTATAAATGTAGAAAACTATGATGATTTATATTTTATATTTTATTATTGTAGTTGTAATTTGATAATATAAAGAGGGGAGAGTAGTGCAATGGGAGGAATCTACGTCGGAAAAATTAAGAAAGGAGAGAGACGCGGTGACCATTTTATCCGGGACAGCTCAACAACAATCCGAGTCGACCACACGCAGAAACAGGGACAGCCGGTTTTATTGTCCAAGTGCAAGTTGGGTTGGCCGCGTTATGGTTCACAATTATAAATTATGTTCACGTTATTTATGTTTTAAATGATGTAAAAAAGTTGATTTGATCTGAAAATTTGTCTGAAATTTATTTGAGTCAGAATTTGATTTGACCTTAATGATCTGAACTCGAACTGTAATTGACTATTGTTAACCCGAACCTGAATTCGACATGTTACTCTAGTGATCGAATCTGACATACGTCCGACTGAAAACGACTCGAACCCGAATTGAACCTGTTATTGTGGATCTGAAACTCGACCTGCGCCCGACTGAAACAAACTCGAACCCAAAGCCGACCTGGCAGATAACTGATTTTACCCGACATGTTTTGAATCCGATCTATTTTGGACCCGACCTGTTTTAAACCCGACCTGTTAAGTGACCCGACATGTTGTTGACCTGAAATGATATTGACCCGAAATTTATGATTTGATGAGTTAAATTTTTTTTTGAGAAAGTTGGATCATGTTTGTTAAAAGAACTTTTTCTATACAAACAGTTTTAAAAGAAATTGTATTTTTAATAAAAAGGTAAAATATAATTTATATTAACAAATATTACATGTTTTTATTTAATTACATACTTTTTTAAACAATATATTAATATAATAAATACATAATATATATTTATTTTAGTTATAATTATATAATATCTATACTTAAGGTAAAACCAAGACTTCTAGAGTTAACCAGAAACAAATAATGATAAATTTAACATTGTAAAGTAATTTATTAATAATTAAATATTTTTTTAAAATAATAAAACAAAAAATCACTATACTATTTTTACTCATTCAATTTTCATTTCATAAAAATATATTGATATTTAAATAAATTCCTTTGTCAACCTGGAAATATTTTAATTTAGTTTAAAAATAAATAAATCTTATAGTAATCAATTATAATTTAATTACTAGATTTTTCTAGTGGTTTAGACATTTTTAAACTTGAAATACTGGAATACTTCCAAGTGTGTCATGTTTAAGTCATCTTAATCTATTTTTCTGGTATTAACTAGTGTATAACCCTTATTTTGTCCGGGTTAGTCTAATAGTAATAATTCGATATAAGTAGGACCAAAATATACAAATAAATAAATTTAATAAATAGTCCAAAAATCCATAAGAAAGTTTATTTTACATCCAAAGTCCATTTACATATCCAATGCCATTTCAAAGCCCAAATCTTCAATCCAATATAGCCCATTCACACCCAAAATTGGTAAAAAATAGTCAAACAAACACAAATCGAATTTATGTTTTCTTTTCCCGCCTAAACTCCACGTGGCAGCCAGCCATAGGCTCATTCACTCTCCACATGGATCAAGCTCATCGCTGACGTCAGCGTCTACTCAACATATATAAATAAGAGAGAGTTAGTGGGGGACAATGATGAGGGTGCAAATATTACCTAAATTAATTAAAAAATTAAGAGAAGAGAGAAAAAGCTACTTCGGAAGCCTAAACTCTAAACCCTTAAATACTAAACTATAAACCCTAAATTATAATGTATATAAGTATATATGTACCTATCAATGTATGAACCCTAAACACTTAATGAATTTTCCCTAAACCATAAACCATAAATCCTTAAACCCTAAACCTAACTCATAACCTCTAAACCCTAATGTATGTAAGTATGTGTGTATATACCTATCAATTTCTGAACCCTAAACCTTTAAATCCTCAACCTAAACCCCTAAACCATAAACTCTAAATCATAAACCATAATGTATGTAAGTATGTATGCATCAATATATGAACCCTAAACCCTTGATAAATTTTCTATAAACCCTAAACGCTAAACCCTAAACCTCAATGTATGTACGTATATATGTATGTACCTATCAAAGTATGAACCCTAAACCCTTAATGAATTTTCTCTAAACCCTTAAGCCCTAAACCTAACCCTTAAACCCTAAACCCTAATGTATATAAGTATGTATGTATGTACCTATCAATGTTTGAACCCTAAACCCTTAATGAATTTTCCTTAGACCTTAAACTCTAAAACCCAAACCCTAAATCATAATATATACAAGTATGTATGTATATATCTATCAAAATATGAACCTCAAACCATTAATGAATTTTCCATAAACCATAACCATTTAAATCATAATCCCTAAACCCTTAACCATCCAATGTTTTATAATTTTAATTTGATATTTCTATTCATTATAGCCCTTAAATCTTCATTTCTATTCCAAATTGACCACTACTAATTGTTTTTTAATTAGTCCAGTAATATATAATTTTACTTTGACATTTAGTTCATTCTAGTCCCTAAACTTTATTTGTATTCCAAATTGACCAGTTTTTATTTTTTTAATTAGTCTGATGTTTTATAATTTTAATTTGATATTCTGTTCATTCTGGTCTCCTAAACTTTAGTTTAATTCCAAATTGACCCATATTTATTTTTTTAATTCGTCTGATGTTTTATAATTTTAATTTGGTACTTTGTTCATTCTAGAACCTAAAACTTTATTTTTATTCTAAATTGACCTCCACTTATTATTATTTTAATTACTCTAATTTTTATACTTTTAATTTGATATTTTTGTTCATTATAGTCCCCAAACCTTTATTTTTATTCTAAATTTACCCCGTTTCATCGTTTTCTTTTAAATTTATCTAATGTTTTATAATTTTAATTTGATATTTTTGTTCATTATAATCCGTGAAACTTTATTTTTAATCCAAATTGACCAATTTTCCAGTCCAAATTGACCCATTTTCATTATTTTTTAATTACTCCAATGTTTTATAATTTTAATTTGATATGACTTTAAATAATTAACTCTAAATCAATGACGATTGACGAAGGTCAACCTAAAGTCTATCGACTACTTATACGGTTGTACCGAACTCAAACTCAAACTCAATACAAATCCCAATCCTGAAAATACCCCGACCTGAAACTACCCAACTTGATACCCGACCTGAAATGCACCCGACCTGAAATGCAATCGACCTGAAATGAACATGACCTGAAATGGACCCGACCTTAAATGGACCCGACCTGAAATGGACCCGATTTTCAATGGACCCGACCTGAAATGGACCCACACCCGACCCGAGTCGAGTCAAAATAGAAAAATGACCTGAAATGACATGTACTCAATTTTACCCGACCGGAAATGCACCCGACCTGAAATGCACCCGACCTGAAATGAACCCGACCTGAAATGAACCTGACCTGAAATGGACCCGACCTTAAATGGACCCGACCTGAAACGGTCCCGACCTGAAATGGACCCGACCTGAAATGGACCTGATTTTAAATGGACCCAACCTGAAATGGATCGGCACCTGACCCGAGTCGAGTCAAAACAGAAAAATGACATGAAATGACATGTACCCGATTTTATCCGACCTGACAGTACCCGACTTGAAAAAAAGATTTACTCATATTTATCAAGTGAAGATTCATTCGATAAAAAGATAACATAAAAATTAATAAAATAAATAATTTTTATTAACTAGAACCATGAATGACATGACGAGAAAAACATATAACATAATTTCTCCACTTTCACAAAAACCTAATCTTCCTCTCTCGCCGACCAAACAAAACTTAGAACTCGAGACTCCAATAAATCTAACTTTTTTTATCGAAAAAAGAACTTCATTTCACCAAAGGGAGATTACAAAAAGGAGAAACAAATTAAGGGGTATTATACGCATCCAATTAGATGGACACGTTCCTTTTAAAGAAGCCTGAGCCACCCAATCCGCAGAGAAATTATATTATATGCTCTGTTCGTATAGTCATTTATGGTCCCAATCAATAAAAAGCATTTATTTCATTAAATTTTTCATATCATTTTTTACCAAGTGAATATACAATTGATAAAAAGTGTTTTTTAATTTAATTTACAGTAAATCTAAGTGAAGATTCACCCGATAAAAATGACGTAGAAAAATTTAATAAAATAGATATTTTTTATTAGTTGGGACCATGAATGACGTAGCGAGCCGGGCCTATGATATAATTTCTCCAATCCGCAACATGGTTGCTCGAATTACAAATAAAACAAAAAACATCATTAAGCAAAGACTCAGTCGCTTTTCGAATATCAGACAATATAGCATTTCCCTCCCATGAGTCAGGAATCTGTCGGTTAATCATCTCAATAACATGTTTACAATTTTTTTAGTGTAATATCGGCTGAAAAATATTATTAGGCAAAACAACAAAACGATGTCCCAAAAAACAAAACGACAAAGAAACGAAGCAAAGGGTAAATTACCAAAAGAAAAACAAAAGCGGACCAAAAGAAAGGAAAGTAAAAAGGCAGAAACACAAACACATTGCCGGCCACGATCCTTAGGCGAGCTACTTCCGATGGACAAGATGCATTAACAAATATCAACAGCAAAGACCGGGGATAGCAAAGGGGGTTACTTTAACTCAAGGATTACCCCAAATAATACCAGATTAGGGCCGAAGGTCACGAAGGGTTTTGGAATCTCCCGTCCGACGCAACCCACGCCCTAGCTTCCAGAGGCACTTCTTCAACCCAGTAACTCTCAGTGGATGATCCCACACCAAGCTTCGCGATCAAGTGGGCAACTTGATTACAACAACGGGGCACATGCTCAAACTCACAAACTTGGAGCCGATTCGCCCTGTGTTTAACTTCCCAAATTAGGGCACTAATTTCTGATAAATCAGGTTCGTTACTCTTAAGCTTCTTTATAACGGTTAAAGCATCACCTTCAAAGACTACCCTATTAAAGCCCATCTTCGATGCAAATTCTATAGCAAGAATTACCGCATAAGCTTCTGCCGCAAACGGCGAAAGGACTCGAGCAGATTTTCGGGAACACGCACCCATAACCTCACCACGACTATCACGAATGACCACGCCTGAGGAAGATTCAGCCAAAGCCGAATTGAAGCAAGCATCAAAATTGACCTTCACCAAACCCTCCACTGGGGCTTCCAACGGGTCTCAGAAAAGCTCAGAGGGCACTGAGTTCTGTCAGATAAGGTAGAAAATTCAGAGCAATATGCTTTGATGAAGGTAATTATCTTCTCTTTACGATGTATATTGTTCTCGTGTAATCGTTTGTTTCTAGCATATCATAATGCCCAAACTGAAACAACTACCTCCTCATGTTTTGCTCTCGACACATTTGAAAAAACCCAAGATAGCCACTCGTAGAAGGAGAAAGTATTGACATTTGAGGGCCAAATGTACCCTAAAAAACTCCATACCTCTTTTGCAATACTACAGTGACACACAACATGTAGACTACTCTCTGCATCATTTGGACACCATAGGCAATTAGGAGTGGAGACTAACCTTCTATAGTGAAGATTACTCCTTGTGGGCACACAACTGTTAACAAACATCCATGCTTGAATCTTCACCTTTTCTGGACACTTTAAGCCCCATAGATGTCGGTAGAAAGCTTTCATATTAGGATTAAGCTCAGGCTGAATAATAAGGAGTTTGTAGAAAATAGGTATTTTCCAGAGAATAAGAGAATTTTCTGTAATTTTTATTATTATATGATAAAGTACAAGTTACTTTATTTTATACAAGACTTTATCTACAAAGAGTCTCAACACATTTAAACTACTCTAGTCTCTATCTTTATCTACCTAGAAGATAAGAGTTAGTCTTAAATTAAAACACTAGTTTATACAAAATAAATCTATCTTATAACTTACACTCCCCCTCAAGCTGGGGAGTAAATGTTGTAAAGACCCAGCTTGGATGTAATTTCATCAAAGTTAACTCTTGGAAGTGCCTTAGTGAGAATATCTGCCAGTTGACCTTTCGTAGGAACAAAATTCAGTTTCACCAGCCCACCATTCACCTTTTCAGAAATGAAATGTCTATCGATTTCGACATGTTTTGTTCTGTCATGGTGAACTGGGTTTTTAGCAATACTTATAGCAGACTGACTGTCACTTTGTAGCTCAAAGTGTTTGCTGTAACAAAATCACAGTTCAGTCAATAGTCTTTGTAACCAGATTCCTTCACAAATTCCAAGTGCAAGAGCCCTAAACTCAGCCTCAGCACTACTTCTGGAAACCACTGCCTGCTTCTTGCTTCTCCAGGTCACTAGGTTCCCCCAAACAAATGAACAATATCCAGTAATAGACCTTCTGTCAGTTAGTTCTCCTGCCCAACTTGCATCTGAAAAAAATCTCACTGATTTGTCTTCATTTTTTCTGAAAATTAACCCATGTCCAGGAGTCATTTTCAGATACTTCAAAATTCTGTTCACAACCTCTAAGTGTTCTTCTCTAGGGTCATTCATATATTGACTCACTATACTGACAAAGAATGCTATATCTGGTCTAGTGAGGGATAAGTAGATTAGTTTACCTACTAACCTCTGATACTGCTCTTTGTTCACAGGGCTTCCATAGCTTTAAGTTTGCTTCCATAGGAGTTTCTGCAGGCCTGCATCCAGTCATTCCAGTCTCTGAAAGTAAATCTAGGATATACTTTCTTTGATTGATGATTAATCCTTCCTTTGATCTCGCAACCTCCATGCCTAAGAAGTATCTTAAGCTTCCCAAGTCCTTGGTCTCAAATTCTTTTGCCAACAACCCTTTTAACCTATCTATTTCAATGAGATTATCTCCTGTTATGATGATATCATCTACATAGACAATTAACAATGTCTTTTTCTTGTTTGATGTGGTTTTTACAAACAAAGTATGATCTGATTGGCATTGCTTATAACCATCTTGAACAATTACCTTTGTAAATCTGTCAAACCAGGCCCTAGGTGACTGCTTCAGGCCATATAGAGACTTCAATAATCTGCAAACTTTCTGTTTTCCTAAATTCTCCTTTATACCTGGTGGAATCTGCATGTATACCTCCTCTTCTAAATTCCCATTCAAGAATGCATTCTTGATGTCTAGCTGATGAAGTACCCAATCCTTATTTACTGCTAAGGATAATAACACTCTTACAGTGTTCAACTTTGCCACTGGAGAAAAAGTTTCTTGGTAGTCCACTCCATAAGATTGAGTGAAACCTTTGGCCACCAATCTAGCCTTGTATCTCTCGATATTGCCATCTGCCTTATACTTCACTGTGAATACCCATTTACAGCCTACTGGTCTCTTTCCTTTTGGGAGATCAACTATGACCCATGTATTATTGTTCTCAAGTGCCTTGAGTTCCTCTTCTACTGCTTTTCTCCACTTCACGTCCTTCAATGCTTCTTCCACTGTTTCTGGAATATGGATACTATCAACATTTGCTGTAAAAGTCTTAAAACAAGGCATTAATTTCTCATACGCAACAAACTTTTGAATTGGGTGACTAGTGCATTTCCTTACTCATTTTCTTTGAGCAATTGACAGATCACTAGTATCAATCAATGGAATAGGTACTTCATTAGGAACCGATTCGTTACCTTCTTGACTTTCTGATGTATTCAAGCTTGGTTCCAGCTCTTGGCAGTTTCTAGGCTGAATAGGAGCTTCCGGGACAGGTTTCTGTCTTCTTTTGTAAACACTCAGTTCTCCCTTTTTGGTTTGAGTGATTTTTGGTGGAGTTAAAGGTAGTGAAGATGAGGTAGACAAATTTGGTGTTTTGGGACTAGGTGGAATTTGAAGGATTGAGGTTGAAGGAGTTGCTGGTTGGGACTTGGGACTCTGTGGTGAGGAAGGTGTAATGGGTAAAATGGTTTCTGTTTGGGGTAAGACCACTGGTAAAGTAGTTTCTGTTTGGGGTAAGGCTGTCGGTAAAATATTTTTTGTTTGGGGTAAGGTTTCTGATGGAGGAAGAGTTTCAAAAAATTTAAGGCTATGAAATTCATCTAAAATCTCCCCCTGAATTTCAGACTTTGAGAAGTATGGTTTGTTTTCAAAAAATGTGACATCCATAGAAATGTAGGTCTTTTTAGTCTGGGGCAGTAACATTTGTAGCCCTTTTTACTAGATGAATACCCTATGAAAACACACCTAATGGCTCTAGGATCCAACTTAGACTTGGATGCATCATTATTTTAAACAAAAACAGTACATCCAAAAACTCTTAGTGGTAGAATAGAAGACATAGGTTTGAAGTGTGAAAAACTTTTAAGAAACACATCCCTTGGACATTGAAATTTCAGTGTTTTGCTGGGCATCCTATTTATTAAGTATGTAGCTGTCAAGAGAGCTTCCCCCAAAGATATTTAAGAACACTAGTAGCAAATAATAAATACCTAGTGACTTCTAGAAGGTGTCTGTTTTTTCTCTCAGCCACCCCATTTTGCTGAGGTGAATTAACACAAGATGTAATATGGACAATCCCTTTTTCTTTAAAGAAAGATCCTAGTGTTTGAGTAAAGTACTCACTGCCATTGTCAGATTTAAGAATCTGAATTTTACTTTGGGATTGATTTTCAACCATTGTGTGGAACTTTTTAAATATTTCACCAGCCTCTGATTTTGCTCTCATAAGAAAAGTCCATGTGGTCCTAGAATGATCATCAATGAAAGAGATGAACCACCTAATCCTATTTAGACTCTGAATTCTTGAAGGGCCCCAAATATCACTATGAATGATAGAAAAAGGTTTAGAAGATTTATATGGAGAAGGATGATAAACACTTTTTGTTTGCTTGGCAAATTGACAAATGTCACAAGAAAAATGTTTAGGACTCTTAGTGATAAACAGCTTAGGGAACAATTTTGCAAGGTAAAAGAAACTAGGGTGACCTAATCGAAAGTGCCACAACATGATATCATCAGAAGAATCAGATTGTTTTGGTGGGATAGAATCGATTTTAGATAGGTAACCTGAGTAGGTTTTTGTCTTGGAAGGCTTGCTTTCTTCAAGAATATAAAGACCTCCACTCAGCCTAGCTCTGCTAAGCACCTTCCCCGAGCTCAAATCTTGAAATTCACAAACATTAGAGTCAAACTGAGTGCTGCATTGCAGATCAGTATTTAATTTACTGACTGAAAGTAGATTGCAGGCTTGTTGAGTGGATCACAAGATCGAAATTGACCAAGAGGGGGGGTGAATTGGAAATTTAAAGGTTTGTGGTGGAAATTTGCAAATTAAAAATTAATGGACAAGAGATTTAGAGTGGTTCAAGTTCCAAATGAACTCTACATCCACTACCTTAGCTTCACTAAGGATTTGCAACAATTCCACTAAATCGTTCTTCCCCTTTTCTAGGACAAGGAGGCAACCCTTTACAATTTCGATTGATTTTTCTACCCAAAAATCAACCCAATCCTCACACAAGTGAACAAGAAAATTTGAAGGCTAATAAGGTATCTCTCAATACAAATGATAGCCCCAATACAAGCACTCAACCCAATTTGACAAAGTATGAATGAAGATTACAAATTGGGATTTCTAGACAAATATGAAATTTGGCACAATTGCTTGGATTTGATGAATAATTGTTTTCTTGAAGATCAATAGTTGTTGCTGTAGCTTTTGGATGTGTCTTTTATATCTCCTCATTGATTTCTAGCCGTTTGGGTGGTTGGGAACATAAATGGAGCCGTTGGAACCCTCTCTTACCACCATAAATGCACTTCTGCAGCTACCGGTATCGGTACGCGGGAAGGGGTATCGGTACCTGTCTCAGAAAAGAAAGAGCCGTTGTGTGCATTTAATAAGGGGTATCGATACGCACGTAAGCCTATCGGTACGGGGTATCGAAACGGCAAGGGTCGTATCGATACTATTTTCTGAACTTAGCTCACTGTCCGCAACCGTATCGGTACGAGGGTTTGGCGTATCGATACGGGTCAACGAACTTTTAAAGTTTGGTTACCAACCAACTGACACCAACAGTCATATTTTTTAAACCGACTTATATTTAAAAATTATAAAGCCCGTATCGATACGAGGGTTAACCGTATCGGTACGACATTCAAACTCTTTGAATTTTAACACAGGGCAGTATCGATACGAGGGTTTGGGGTATCGATACTGGTTCCGACAGTAACCAAGTTTGGTAAAATGGTATCGATACGCTTGGTGCTGTATCGATACGCCTGGACGATTTTCAATGGTTTTGTCTTGGAACACATAGAAAATATTTTGAGTTTGAGTTTTATAAATCAGTTTCAAAGTGTTGGTGTTTTAAAAACTTATTAAGGGACTTAAAAAATAATTTTAAGTTTTACAAAATGTTCCTTAAGGATTTAATTATATCAAAATCAAACATAGGTTTTACAATCTCCCCTTTTTGATATAACAAAACTAAAACTTAAAATTTTTGAAAAAAAACCTTTATAATAACTCCCCCTTAATATAAGCTAGTTTCTTCTCCCCCTTTTTGTTAGATCAAAAAAAATCTTTGAGACAATTAAGTGCATAAAGAAATCAAAGGTATAATAAGCAACATAGATATTATTCATTAAAGTAACATACTTAAAATCCAAACAAAGGCAAAATGGAAATCAAAGCATAGGTTTTAATCCTAAAACAAACTTAATCCTAAAAACATAAAGCATAGGTGCATAAAATAGAAAATCCTAAATGATATGCATGACAAACAAGAGAAAACGTCTAAGAATCGTCTTCTTCGTCTTCATCCTCTTCATCATCATCTCTCAAAGGCTCATTAGTGCGCAAACTATTACGCCATTCATCATGGAAAGCGGCAATGGAAATATTCAAAGAATTGTGCCCACTTTCAAGAGATTGAAGGCGATTCTCCATACCCGTCATCCTAGTGTCAAAAGAAGTTTCCATAGAAGTGAGACGAGTATTCATGTCCGTGCGCAACCCGGTGAATTGCTCATTGAGATAGGTCATGAGAGCATCCATATTGGGTTGTTGGACTTGAGGAGCTTGAGGAGCTTGAGCATCTTGAGCCGCTTCATGCATTGCGGCGACTTCCGGTGGTAACTCGGCAAGACGTATCCATTCACCATTAACATAAGAGAATTTTTCCCGAGCAAGAGATCGCTCATCAATGGGATCGGTGAGAGGAGTTGGAATGTCATAGGAGCAATCAATTTCCTTTTTAACAAAGAAATAGCTCAAAGCCGAACCGTATGTGAAGGAGGTGACATGAGGGGTGTTACGATTTTGAACGAGGTAGACGATCTCCGCGAACATGAGTCGAGCTAGATTTGGTCGCTTGGCTTCACGGAAGCATCGAATCCAAAAATCATCCACTTGACGGATGGTGGAATATTTTCCTCCGGAAGGACGAAACCACCACGACACCATCAAATGTAGAATCCGGTCGTGAGCATTAAGGGCGGTGACGGATCCACTAAGAACATGCCCCCTACCATGCTCATCATCGAGGCCTTCATCATCTAACTTAAAAACCTCACAAATAGACTCAACATGAAGGATTATTTTCTTTCCCATAAGATAAGAGCTAATTGCAACAACTTCCCCATTACGACTAATACATCTTGCATTAGCATAGAAAATCAAAACCAAGAGACGATAGTAAAAACCGGGAATAAAGAGAAAATTCATGAAATTCCAACGATGAAGCAAGGGGAGGTATTCAAACTTGAAACGCTCCGAATTGAGAAAAGGGATGGATATTACCCTTTCGGCACGGATCTTGTAATTCTCATATTGACGAAAGTGATTGAGACCCGAATTGCCTTCAAAGGATTGCTCATAGATGGTCGAGTAGTTAGGACGAGCAACCGCTCCAAGGTTGGAGGATTCACTGGCTTGATTAGCCCTTGGTCGCTTCCTCGAAGGTTCTTTTGGTGCCATGATATAAAAGAGAAAATAAGCAAGGGAGATTTCTTCAATTTGAGTAAAAATCAAGGTAAAAAAATTTTAAAAGAAAATTTTAAAGGAGAATGTCAAGAAAAAGTTTGAAGAAAAACAAAAATTGAAAAAAAAATTAAAACAAAAAAATTTGTAAAAGAGAAAGAAGGAGATTACCTTGATAGAAACTTGAAGATTTGAAGAAAACTAGCACAAGGATGAGAAAGAGAGCACAAAGCCTTGCTTAATTCAAAAACTCTTTTAGGTTTGAGTTGAGATGTGAAAAATATGAAGGAGGAAGTGCCTTTTTATAGGCAAAAACGGCTAGGGTTAATTAGGTTTTGAAAAGTTTGAATTTGGGTAAAAGTTGAACTCATTAAAAGCTAATTAAAGCCATCAGCGCAGTCGAGTATCGATACGCCCGTTGGGGTATCGATACGGGGATATAGATGTCTTTTTGCAAATATGCCCGTTGGAACAGTCGTATCGAAACAGAGGGGTCCGTATCAAAACAACCCGTATCGATACGGTATGAATCGTATCGATACGCGTGAAGCGAAGAGAATTCTGGGAAACGAAAAGAAGAACAGGTATCGATACACGTATAATAGTATCGATACGGTATGCCTAGAAATGCATATTTGGTTCAAAGAACAACCAAAGGCTCGAACCTAATCTCTCCTATGAGTATGCAAATAATGTATGAGCAGTTCTAAGCATATTTCAACATAATCATACTCCCCCTAACTATAGGCATGGAAGAAATTGGGAGTCTAAGCATACAAACATGGCATTTCACAAGATCAAGCATATTTAAGCACAAAAGAGGTCCTAAAAGGTCAAGATAGGCTAGCTAGACCTAACTCTCTCCTAAGAGACCAAAAACGCTCTTTGTCTAAGGGTTTTGTAAATATGTCCGCTAATTGATTCAAGGTGTCTACATACTCTATAACCACATCTTCCTTAAGGACATGATCTCTAATGAAATGATGCCTTATTTCTATATGTTTGGTTCTAGAGTGTTGGATGGGATTTTTTGTTAAACAAATAGCACTAGTGTTGTCACATTTTAGGGGTATGGTTTCAACTTTAATTCCATAATCTAATAGTTGTTGCTTCATCCAAAGGACTTGAGCACAACAACTACCTAAGGATATGTACTCGGCTTCAGTGGTAGATAAGGCTACACTATTTTATTTCTTAGAGAACCAAGATATGAGCATACTACCTAAGAATTGGCAAGTTCCCGAAGTACTTTTCCTATCAATTTTGCAACCCCCATAATCCGCATCCGAGTAAGCATGAAGGTTGAAGGTAGAGTCTCTAGGATACCAAAGACCTAAACAAGGAGTGTCTCTAAGGTATCTAAAGATTCTCTAAACGGCTATAAGGTGAGACTCTCTAGGACTAGCTTGAAACCTAGCACACAAGCAAACACTAAACAAGATATCCGGTCTACTTGCGGTAAGGTAAAACAAAGATCCAATCATAGAACGATAAAGCTTAGAGTCAACACACTTACCTCCTTCATCTTTGTCAAGCTTTGTAGATGATCTCATAGAAGTGGCTTGAGGCTTTGCATTCTCCAAGCCAAACTTCTTGAGCATATCCTTTATGTATTTTGCTTGGTTTATGAAGGTGCCATCCTTCTTTTGCTTGATTTGGAGTCCCAAAAAGAATGAGAGCTCCCCCATCATGCTCATCTCAAATTCACCTTGCATTAACTTAGCAAACTCTTGACAATGACATTCATTAGTAGAACCAGAAATAATATCATCAACATAAATTTGAACTACTAAGATGTCATTTTTATACATTTTTATAAAGAGTGTAGTGTCCACCTTACCTTTTTCAATCAAAAAATTTGAAAGCCTTTCATACCAAGCTCTAGGAGCTTGTTTTAAACCATAAAGAGCTTTGGTAAGTTTAAAAACATGATTTGGAAATTTTGAATCTTCAAAACCCGGTGGTTGTTCCACATACACTTCTTCATTTATAAAACCATTTAAAAATGCGCTTTTAACATCCATTTGAAAAAGCTTGAAATTATGATAACATGCATATGCAAGCAACATCCGAATGGCTCCCATTCTAGCTACGGGTGCATAGGTTTCATCAAAATCTATTCCCTCTTCTTGAGTGTAACCTTGTGCTACAAGTCTAGCTTTATTTCTTACATGGTTACCATTCTCATCTAGTTTGTTCCTAAAGACCCATTTAGTTCCTATTGTAGATTGATTACTAGGCCTATCAACTAATGTCCATACATTACTTCTCTCAAATTGATTTAACTCTTCTTGCATAGCCATAATCCAAAAGTCATCTTTCAATGCTTCTTTTATGTTTTTAGGCTCTATGCATGAGATAAATGCAACATGGTTCATTAATCTAAGAGAAGAACGAGTGGTTACCCCCTTGGATGGATCACCCAAGATTTCACCATCTTTGACATAGTTCAACTCCCTTGGGTAGCTCACTTCCTTTTCCTCAATGGCCAAGTCCTTCAAGGCTTCAAGAGGTGGATCTTGTGATTCCTCTTCCTTTGTTGGAATCTCATCCTCCTTTGAAGTTTGACCTCCATCAAAGGCATTTATGATCCCTACATCATCATCATCACAAGAATCCTTCCTAGGAAGGAGGTTATCATCGAATACAACATGAATAGATTCTTCTACTACTAAAGTTCTTTTGTTAAATACTCGATAGGCTTTAGAGGTTAAAGAATAACCTATAAAAATGGCTTCATCACTTTTTGCATCAAATTTACCTAAGTTGTCTTTTCCATTATTTAAAACAAAACACTTGCACCCAAAAGGGTGAAAATAGCTAATGTTAGGCTTTTTAGATTTTAAAATCTCATAAGGTGTTTTCTTTAAAATTGGCCTAATCTTTACTCGATTTACAATATAACAAGCGGTGTTTGTGGCTTCCGCCCAAAAATATTTAGGTAAATTGATTTCACAAAGCATAGTTCTAGCCATTTCTTATAAAGTTCTATTTTTCCTCTCAACTACCCCATTTTGTTGAGGAGTTCGAGGAGCCGAAAAATTATGGCTAATACCATTTTCATTTAAAAAATCTTCAAACCCTAAATTTTGAAACTCGGTTCCATGATCACTTCTAATATGTGAAATTCTAAGTTCAAGATCATTTTGGGTTAGTTTTGAAAATGTGATGAATTTTTCCAAAGCCTCATCTTTAGTACTTAAAAAGAGAACCCAAGTAAATCTAGAAAAATCATCAACAAGCACAAAAGCATAAGACTTACCACCCAAGCTCATAGTCCTAATTGGCCCAAATAAAACCATGTGAATTAATTGTAAGCATCTACTAGTAGAAACATCATAAATGGATTTAAAGGAAGACCTATGCTGTTTACCCTTTGAGCATGCATCACAAATTTTATCATTTGAAAATTTTATTTTGGGTAAACCTCTAACTAGATTTAGAGAGACTAGTTTTTCTAAAACACTTATGCTAGCATGTCCTAGCTTCCTATGCCACAACCATGCATCATTTTCATTTTGAGCAACTAAATATGCATGAGATGTATGTATGTCATCTAAATGCACCATGTATATGTTTCCTATGCGATGACCTATGAGCATAATATTATTAGATTTAATGTCTACAATTTTGCATCCATTTTTATCAAATAAAACATTAAATCCTTTATCACACAATTGACTTATGCTCAATAAATTGTGTTTAAGACCATCGACATATAAGACATTTTTAATGAGAATAGTAGAGTGATTACCTATGGAGCCAATACCTTTAATGTGGCATTTGGAGTTGTCACCAAATGTTACTACTCCTCCACTTTTTGGCTTTAGATCCATGAATCGACTCTTGTCTCCGGTCATGTGTCTCGAGCATCCACTATCAAGGTACCATGAGTTTTGACTTTGTGCCTTGGCCTTGTAGCAATGCTCCCCTTACAAACAAAAATATTAAACCTTGGTTTTTGGTACCCAAATCATTTTGGGTCCATGAGTGTTAGCTCCCAAAACCTGGGTTCCCTTAGGAATCCAAGATGACATAGCAATAATATTATTAGATTTAACAAGTTCCTTAGGAACCCATACACTTCTAATTCTTTTAGTTCTACTATGTCTAGGATAGCTACTTTGTTTGTAGTAGTTAGTCTTTTTCTTAGGTTGGTGTGTTCTAGATGATTCTCCTACTTCATGCTTAGCACTACCAACATTTTTTAAAGACTTCTTGAGCTCATTTAGCTCACCCAACACCTTTTGGTGTTCACAATTACATTGAGACAAAAGTTTATTAAGATCAACATTTTCATCTTGAAAAAATTTAAGTTCATCTTTTAACCCTAAAATCTTTTTCTCAAATTTGGAATTAGCTTGAGTAAGTGAGTCATTTTTCTCATTAAGTTCTTGAATAATCTTTTTATTCCTAATGACCGACTCCTTATACTTCTCAACTAATTCATCATATACCTCTTGTAACTCATCATATGCATCATTTAATTCTCCATATGAAAAATCTAAAGTAGATGAGTTAGAGGTTACCATGGAGGAATCTTCCTCAAGTGCCATGAGACAAAGGTTAGCCACTTCTTGTTCGTCATCCTCCGATGACTCCTCATCACTCCAAGTAGCAAGTTTGGCTTTGAGCTTTTTCCTCTTCTCAAAGCCCTTCTTCTTGAGTTGAGGGCACTCCGAACGTATGTGGCTGGGTTGTTTGCACTCAAAGCAAATGATTGGATCCTTTCCATCTTCCTTGTTCTTGCTTTTGAAGTCCATCTTCCTTTGGATTTTCTTCCCCGGTTGGACCTCATAAAGCGTGAGAATCGTTTGGCTATCATAGCCAATTCTTCAAGTTCATCCTCCTCACAAGATGAGCTCTCATAATGTTGTGAAGCTTTAGCCTTGAGAGCTATTCCCATCTTCTTCTTCTCAACTTCAAGCTTCTCTACTCTTTTCTCTTCTTTCTTTTTCTCATCTTCCCTTCCTTGCTTCATGATCTCATGAGTAAGGAGAGAACCCACAAGCTCATCAAGCTTCAAAGTCTTCAAATTCTTTGCTTCGATGATGGCGGTTCTCTTCTCATCCCAAGACTCGGGAAGTGAATAGAGTAGCTTTCGGACAAGCTTGTCTTCCGGTATGATCTCTCTAAAGCCCTTTAGACCATTGACAATCGTGGAGAATCGATCAAACATCTTTGACACCGTCTCATCGGGGTCCATCTTGAAATTTTCATAACTAAGATTGAGAATTCCAATCTTAGTTTCTTTAACATCATTGGTGCCTTCATAGGTGGTCTCAAGAGTGTCCCACACTTCCTTGGCACTTTCAATTGATGAGACCTTTGAGTAGATGTCCGGACCGAAAGCACAAAATAGCATGTGGAGAGCTTTATCATTGACTTGAATCTTTTTCCTCTCCTCTTCACTCATTTCGGCTTTCTTCTTCAACACCATCTTGCCTTCACCGTCTTGCTTCAATGGAATGTATGGCCCATCCTCAATGACATCCCACACAAGATAGTCACTAGACTTGATGAATAAACGCATTTTATTCTTCCAAAAAGAATAGTTGTCACCATTGAAGAAAGGAGGCTTTGTGGTCGATTGTGACTTGTACATGTCGGAACCGGAGGTTGAAGCCATCTCTTGATATTTTGATGATCACACTCTTCCAAGGATCTCCTCTTGTGGTTGTTAATCCTCAAAGAGTTAAGCTCTGATACCAATTGTTGAGTGGATCGCAAGATCGAAATTGACCAAGAGGGGGGGTGAATTGGAAATTTAAAGGTTTTTGGTGGAAATTTGCAAATTAAAAATTAATGGACAAGAGATTTAGAGTGGTTCAAGTTCCAAATGAACTCTACATCCACTACCTTAGCTTCACTAAGGATTTGCAACAATTCCACTAAATCGTTCTTCCCCTTTTCTAGGACAAGGAGGCAACCCTTTACAATTTTGGTTGATTTTTCTACCCAAAAATCAACCCAATCCTCACACAAGTGAACAAGAAAATTTGAAGGCTAATAAGGTATCTCTCAATACAAATGATAGCCCCAATACAAGCACTCAACCCAATTTGACAAAGTATGAATGAAGATTACAAATTGGGATTTCTAGACAAATATGAAATTTGGCACAATTGCTTGGATTTGATGAATAATTGTTTTCTTGAAGATCAATAGTTGTTGTTGTAGCTTTTGGATGTGTCTTTTATATCTCCTCATTGATTTCTAGCCGTTTGGGTGGTTGGGAACATAAATGGAGCCGTTGGAACCCTCTCTTACCACCATAAATGCACTTCTGCAGCTACCGGTATCGGTACGCGGGAAGGGGTATCAGTACCTGTCTTAGAAAAGAAAGAGTCGTTGTGTGCATTTAATAAGGGGTATCGATACGCACGTAAGCGTATCGGTACGGGGTATCGAAACGGCAAGGGCCGTATCTATACTATTTTCTGAACTTAGTTCACTGTCCGCAACCGTATCGGTACGAGGGTTTGGCGTATCGATACGGGTCAACGAACTTTTAAAGTTTGGTTACCAACCAACTGACACCAACGGTCATATTTTTTAAACCGACTTATATTTAAAAATTATAAAGCCCGTATCGATACGAGGGTTAACCGTATCGGTACGACATGCAAACTCTTTGAATTTTAACACAGGGCAGTATCGATACGAGGGTTTGGGCTATCGATACTGGTTCCGACAGTAACCAAGTTTGGTAAAATGGTATCGATACGCTTGGTGCTGTATCGATACGCCTGAACGATTTTCAATGGTTTTGTCTTGGAACACTTAGAAAATATTTTGAGTTTGAGTTTTATAAATCAGTTTCAAAGTGTTGGTGTTTTAAAAACTTATTAAGGGACTTAAAAAATAATTTTAAGTTTTACAAAATGTTCCTTAAGGATTTAATTATATCAAAATCAAACATAGGTTTTACAATCTCCCCCTTTTTGATATAACAAAACTAAAACTTAAAATTTTTGAAAAAAAACCTTTATAATAACTCCCCCTTAATATAAGCTTGGTAACCTTTGAATTAAAATCAAAATATTTTAAAGTGTGAGCTAGTTTCTTCTCTCCCTTTTTGTTAGATCAAAAAAAATCTTTGAGACAATTAAGTGCATAAAGAAATCAAAGGTATAATAAGCAACATAGATATTATTCATTAAAGTAACATACTTAAAATCCAAACAAAGGCAAAATGGAAATCAAAGCATAGGTTTTAATCCTAAAACAAACTTAATCCTAAAAACATAAAGCATAGGTGCATAAAATAGAAAATCCTAAATGATATGCATGACAAACAAGAGAAAACGTCTAAGAATCGTCTTCTTCGTCTTCATCCTCTTCATCATCATCTCCCAAAGGCTCATTAGTGCGCAAACTATTACGCCATTCATCATGGAAAGCGGCAATGGAAATATTCAAAGAATTGTGCCCACTTTCAAGAGATTGAAGGCGATTCTCCATACCCGTCATCCTAGTGTCAAAAGAAGTTTCCGTGGAAGTGAGACGAGTATTCATGTCCGTGCGCAACCCGGTGAATTGCTCATTGAGATAGGTCATGAGAGCATCCATATTGGGTTGTTGGACTTGAGGAGCTTGAGGAGCTTGAGCATCTTGAGCCGCTTCATGCATTGCGGCGACTTCCGGTGGTAACTCGGCAAGACGTATCCATTCACCATTAACATAAGAGAATTTTGCCCGAGCAAGAGATCGCTCATCAATGGGATCGGTGAGAGGAGTTGGAATGTCATAGGAGCAATCAATTTCCTTTTTAACAAAGAAATAGCTCAAAGCCGAACCGTATGTGAAGGAGGTGACATGAGGAGTGTTACGATTTTGAAAGAGGTAGACGATCTCCGCGAACATGAGTCGAGCTAGTTTTGGTCGCTTGGCTTCACGGAAGCATCGAATCCAAAAATCATCCACTTGACGGATGGTGGAATATTTTCCTCCGGAAGGACGAAACCACCACGACACCATCAAATGTAGAATCCGGTCGTGAGCATTAAGGGCGGTGACGGATCCACTAAGAACATGCCCCCTACCATGCTCATCATCGAGGCCTTCATCAACCAACTTAAAAACCTCACAAATAGACTTGACATCAAGGATTATTTTCTTTCCCATAAGATAAGAGCTAATTGCAACAACTTCCCCATTACGACTAATACATCTTGCATTAGCATAGAAAATCAAAACCAAGTGATGATAGTAAAAACCGGGAATAGAGAGAAAATTCATGAAATTCCAACGATGAAGCAAGGGGAGGTATTCAAACTTGAAACGCTCCGAATTGAGAAAAGGGATGGATATTACCCTTTCGGCACGGATCTTGTAATTCTCATATTGACGAAAGTGATTGAGACCCGAATTGCCTTCAAAGGATTGCTCATAGATGGTCGAGTAGTTAGGACGAGCAACCGCTCCAAGGTTGGAGGATTCACCGGCTTGATTAGCCCTTGGTCGCTTCCTCGAAGGTTCTTTTGGTGCCATGATCTAAAAGAGAAAATAAGCAAGGGAGATTTCTTCAATTCGAGTAAAAATCAAGGTAAAAAAAATTTTAAAAGAAAATTTTGAAGGAGAATGTCAAGAAAAAGTTTGAAGAAAAACAAAATTGAAAAAAAAATTAAAACAAAAAAATTGAAAAAGAGAAATAAGGAGATTACCTTGATAGAAACTTGAAGATTTGAAGAAAACTAGCACAAGGATGAGAAAGAGAGCACAAAGCCTTGCTTAATTCAAAAACTCTTTTAGGTTTGAGTTGAGATGTGAAAAATATGAAGGAGGAAGTGCCTTTTTATAGGCAAAAACGGATAGGGTTAATTAGGTTTTGAAAAGTTTGAATTTGGGTAAAAGTTGAACTCATTAAAAGCTAATTAAAGCCATCAGCGCAGTCGAGTATCGATACGCCCGTTGGGGTATCGATACGGGGATATAGATGTCTTTTTGCAAATATGCCCGTTGGAACAGTCGTATCGAAACGGAGGGGTCCGTATCGAAACGACCCGTATCGATACGGTATGAATCGTATCGATACGCGTGAAGCGAAGAGAATTCTGGGAAACGAAAAGAAGAACAGGTATCGATACACGTATAATAGTATCGATATGGTATGCCTAGAAATGCATATTTGGTTCAAAGAACAACCAAAGGCTCGAACCTAATCTCTCCTATGAGTATGCAAATGATGTATGAGCAGTTCTAAGCATATTTCAACAGAATCATACTCCCCCTAACTATAGGCATGGAAGAAATTGGGAGTCTAAGCATACAAACATGGCATTTCACAAGATCAAGCATATTTAAGCACAAAAGAGGTCCTAAAAGGTCAAGATAGGCTAGCTAGACCTAACTCTCTCCTAAGGGACCAAAAACGCTCTTTGTCTAAGGGTTTTGTAAATATGTCCGCTAATTGATTCAAGGTGTCTACATACTCTATAACCACATCTTCCTTAAGGACATGATCTCTAATGAAAAGATGCCTTATTTCTATATTTTTGGTTCTAAAGTGTTGGATGAGATTTTTTGTTAAACAAATAGCACTAGTGTTGTCACATTTTAGGGGTATGGTTTCAACTTTAATTCCATAATCTAAGAGTTGTTGCTTCATCCAAAGGACTTGAGCACAACAACTCCCTAAGGATATGTACTCGGCTTCGGTGGTAGATAAGGCTACACTATTTTGTTTCTTAGAGAACCAAGATATGAGCATACTACCTAAGAATTGGCAAGTTCCCGAAGTACTTTTCCTATCAATTTTGCAACCCCCATAATCCGCATCCGAGTAAGCATGAAGGTTGAAGGTAGAGTCTCTAGGATACCAAAGACCTAAACAAGGAGTGTCTCTAAGGTATCTAAAGATTCTCTTAACGGCTATAAGGTGAGACTCTCTAGGACTAGCTTGAAACCTAGCACACAAGCAAACACTAAACAAGATATCTGGTCTACTTGCGGTAAGGTAAAGCAAAGATCCAATCATAGAATGATAAAGCTTAGAGTCAACACACTTACCTCCTTCATCTTTGTCAAGCTTTGTAGATGAGCTCATAGGAGTGGCTTGAGGCTTTGCATTCTCCAAGCCAAACTTCTTGAGCATATCCTTTATGTATTTTGCTTGGTTTATGAAGGTGCCATCCTTCTTTTGCTTGATTTGGAGTCCCAAAAAGAATGAGAGCTCCCCCATTATGCTCATCTCAAATTCACCTTGCATTAACTTAGCAAACTCTTGACAATGACATTCATTAGTAGAACCAGAAATAATATCATCAACATAAATTTGAACTACTAAGATGTCATTTTTATACATTTTTATAAAGAGTGTAGTGTCCACCTTACCTTTTTCAATCAAAAAATTTGAAAGCCTTTCATACCAAGCTCTAGGAGCTTGTTTTAAACCATAAAGAGCTTTGGTAAGTTTAAAAACATGATTTGGAAATTTTGAATCTTCAAAACCCGATGGTTGTTCCACATACACTTCTTCATTTATAAAACCATTTAAAAATTCGCTTTTAACATCCATTTGAAAAAGCTTGAAATTATGATAACATGCATATGCAAGCAACATCCGAATGGCTTCCATTCTAGCTACGGGTGCATAGGTTTCATCAAAATCTATTCCCTCTTCTTGAGTGTAACCTTGTGCTACAAGTCTAGCTTTATTTCTCACAATGTTACCATTCCCATCTAGTTTATTCCTAAAGACCCATTTAGTTCCTATTGTAGATTGATTACTAGGCCTATCAACTAATGTCCATACATTACTTCTCTCAAATTGATTTAACTCTTCTTGCATAGCCATAATCCAAAAGTCATCTTTCAATGCTTCTTTTATGTTTTTAGGCTCTATGCATGAGATAAATGCAACATGGTTCATTAATCTAAGAGAAGAACGAGTGGTTACCCCCTTGGATGGATCACCCAAGATTTTACCATCTTTGACATAGTTCAACTCCCTTGGGTAGCTCACTTCCTTTTCCTCAATGGCCAAGTCCTTCAAGGCTTCAAGAGGTGGATCTTGTGATTCCTCTTCCTTTGTTGGAATCTCATCCTCCTTTGAAGTTTGACCTCCATCAAAGGCATTTATGATCCCTACATCATCATCATCACAAGAATCCTTCCTAGGAAGGAGGTTATCATCGAATACAACATGAATAGATTCTTCTACTACTAAAGTTCTTTTGTTAAATACTCGATAGGCTTTAGAGGTTAAAGAATAACCTATAAAAATGGCTTCATCACTTTTTGCATCAAATTTACCTAAGTTGTCTTTTCCATTATTTAAAACAAAACACTTGCACCCAAAAGGGTGAAATTAGCTAATGTTAGGCTTTTTAGATTTTAAAATCTCATAAGGTGTTTTCTTTAAAATTGGCCTAATCATTACTCGATTTACAATATAACAAGCGGTGTTTGTGGCTTCCGCCCAAAAATATTTAGGTAAATTGTTTTCACAAAGCATAGTTCTAGCCATTTCTTGTAAAGTTCTATTTTTCCTCTCAACTACCCCATTTTGTTGAGGAGTTCGAGGAGCCGAAAAATTATGGCTAATACTATTTTCATTTAAAAAATCTTCAAACCCTAAATTTTGAAACTCGGTTCCATGATCACTTCTAATATGTGAAATTCTAAGTTCAAGATCATTTTGGGTTAGTTTTGAAAATGTGATGAATTTTTCCAAAGCCTCATCTTTAATACTTAAAAAGAGAACCCCAAGTAAATCTGGAAAAATCATCAACAAGCACAAAAGCATAAGACTTACCACCCAAGCTCATAGTCCTAATTGGCCCAAATAAATCCATGTGAATTAATTGTAAGCATCTACTAGTAGAAACATCATTAATGGATTTAAAGGAAGACCTATGTTGTTTACCCTTTGAGCATGCATCACAAATTTTATCATTTGAAAATTTTATTTTGGGTAAACCTCTAACTAGATTTAGAGAGACTAGTTTTTCTAAAACACTTATGCTAGCATGTCCTAGCTTCCTATGCCACAACCATGCATCATTTTCATTTTGAGCAACTAAACATGCATGAGATGTATGTATGTCATCTAAATGCACCATGTATATGTTTCCTATGCGATGACCTATGAGCATAATATTATTAGATTTAATGTCTACAATTTTGCATCCATTTTTATCAAATAAAACATTAAATCCTTTATCACACAATTGACTTATGCTCAATAAATTCTGTTTAAGACCATCGACATATAAGACATTTTCAATGAGAATAGTAGAGTGATTACCTATGGAGCCAATACCTTTAATGTGGCCTTTGGAGTTGTCACCAAATGTTACTACTCCTGCACTTTTTGGCTTTAGATCCATGAATCGACTCTTGTCTCCGGTCATGTGTCTCGAGCATCCACTATCAAGGTACCATGAGTTTTGACTTTGTGCCTTGGCCTTGTAGCAATGCTCCCCCTACAAACAAATATATTAAACCTTGGTTTTTGGTACCCAAATCATTTTGGGTCCATGAGTGTTAGCTCCCAAAACCTTGGTTCCCTTAGGAATCCAAGATGACATAGCAATAATATTATTAGATTTAACAAGTTCCTTAGGAACCCATACACTTCTAATTCTTTTAGTTCTACTATGTCTGGGATAGCTACTTTGTTTGTAGTAGTTAGTCTTTTTCTTAGGTTGGTGTGTTCTAGATGATTCTCCTACTTCATGCTTAGCACTACCAACATTTTTTAAAAACTTCTTGAGCTCATTTAGCTCACCCAACACCTTTTGGTGTTTACAATTACATTGAGACAAAAGATTATTAAGATCAACATTTTCATCTTGAAAAAATTTAAGTTCATCTTTTAACCCTAAAATCTTTTTCTCAAATTTGGAATTAGCTTGAGTAAGTGAGTCATTTTTCTCATTAAGTTCTTGAATAATCTTTTTATTCCTAATGACCGACTCCTTATACTTCTCAACTAATTCATCATATACCTCTTGTAACTCATCATATGCATCATTTAATTCTTCATATGAAAAATCTAAAGTAGATGAGTTAGAGGTTACCATGGAGGAATCTTCCTCAAGTGCCATGAGACAAAGGTTAGCCACTTCTTGTTCGTCATCCTCCGATGACTCCTCATCACTCCAAGTAGCAAGTTTGGCTTTGAGCTTTTTCCTCTTCTCAAAGCCCTTCTTCTTGAGTTGAGGGCACTCCGAACGTATGTGGCCGGGTTGTTTGCACTCAAAGCAAATGATTGGATCCTTTCCATCTTCCTTGTTCTTGCTTTTGAAGTCCATCTTCCTTTGGATTTTTCTTCCCCGGTTGCACCTCATAAAGCGTGAGAATCGTTTGGCTATCATAGCCAATTCTTCAAGTTCATCCTCCTCACAAGATGAGCTCTCATCATGTTGTGAAGCTTTAGCCTTGAGAGCTATTCCCATCTTCTTCTTCTTCTCAACTTCAAGCTTCTCTACTTTTTTCTCTTCTTTCTTTTTCTCATATTCCCTTCCTTGCTTCATGATCTCATGAGTAAGGAGAGAACCCACAAGCTCATCAAGCTTCAAAGTCTTCAAATTCTTTGCTTCGATGATGGCGGTTCTCTTTCCATCCCAAGACTCGGGAAGTGAATAGAGTAGCTTCCGGACAAGCTTGTCTTCCGGTATGATCTCTCCAAAGCCCTTTAGACCATTGACAATCGTGGAGAATCGATCAAACATCTTTGACACCGTCTCATCGGGGTCCATCTTGAAATTTTCATAACTAAGATTGAGAATTCCAATCTTAGTTTCTTTAACATCATTGGTGCCTTCATAGGTGGTCTCAAGAGTGTCCCACACTTCCTTGGCACTTTCAATTGATGAGACCTTTGAGTAGATGTCCGGACCGAAAGCACAAAATAGTATGTGGAGAGCTTTATCATTGACTTGAATCTTTTTCCTCTCCTCTTCACTCATTTCGGCTTTCTTCTTCAACACCATCTTGCCTTCACCGTCTTGCTTCAATGGAATGTATGGCCCATCCTCAATGACATCCCACACAAGATAGTCACTAGACTTGATGAATAAACGCATTTTATTCTTCCAAAAAGAATAGTTGTCACCATTGAAGAAAGGAGGCTTTGTGGTCGATTGTGACTCGTACATGCTGGAACCGGAGGTTGAAGCCATCTCTTGATATTTTGATGATCACACTCTTCCAAGGATCTCCTCTTGTGGTTGTTAATCCTCAAAGAGTTAAGCTCTGATACCAATTGTTGAGTGGATCGCAAGATCGAAATTGACCAAGAGGGGGGGTGAATTGGAAATTTAAAGGTTTGTGGTGGAAATTTGCAAATTAAAAATTAATGGACAAGAGATTTAGAGTGGTTCAAGTTCCAAATGAACTCTACATCCACTACCTTAGCTTCACTAAGGATTTGCAACAATTCCACTAAATCGTTCTTCCCCTTTTCTAGGACAAGGAGGCAACCCTTTACAATTTCGGTTGATTTTTCTACCCAAAAATCAACCCAATCCTCACACAAGTGAACAAGAAAATTTGAAGGCTAATAAGGTATCTCTCAATACAAATGATAGCCCCAATACAAGCACTCAACCCAATTTGACAAAGTATGAATGAAGATTACAAATTGGGATTTCTAGACAAATATGAAATTTGGCACAATTGCTTGGATTTGATGAATAATTGTTTTCTTGAAGATCAATAGTTGTTGCTGTAGCTTTTGGATGTGTCTTTTATATCTCCTCATTGATTTCTAGCCGTTTGGGTGGTTGGGAACATAAATGGAGCCGTTGGAACCCTCTCTTACCACCATAAATGCACTTCTGCAGCTACCGTATCGGTACGCGGGAAGGGGTATCGGTACCTGTCTCAGAAAAGAAAGAGTCGTTGTGTGCATTTAATAAGGGGTATCGATACGCACGTAAGCGTATCGGTACGGGGTATCGAAACGGCAAGGGCCGTATCGATACTATTTTCTGAACTTAGCTCATTGTCCGCAACCGTATCGGTACGAGGGTTTGGCGTATCGATACGGGTCAACGAACTTTTAAAGTTTGGTTACCAACCAACTGACACCGACGGTCATATTTTTTAAACCGACTTATATTTAAAAATTATAAAGCCCGTATCGATACGAGGGTTAACCGTATCGGTACGACATTCAAACTCTTTGAATTTTAACACAGGGCAGTATCGATATGAGGGTTTGGGGTATCGATACTGGTTCCGACAGTAACCAAGTTTGGTAAAATGGTATCGATACGCTTGGTGTTGTATCGATACGCCTGGACGATTTTCAATGGTTTTGTCTTGGAACACTTAGAAAATATTTTGAGTTTGAGTTTTATAAATCAGTTTCAAAGTGTTGGTGTTTTAAAAACTTATTAAGGGACTTAAAAAATAATTTTAAGTTTTACAAAATGTTCCTTAAGGATTTAATTATATCAAAATCAAACATAGGTTTTACAAGGCTAGATGAGGAACATAAAGTACAGATCTCAGTGTAATATCCCTGTTTATCTCGACAGAACCCCTCCCTTCAATAGGAGAGAGAGAATCGTCTGCTGTTCTTATGTGAGAGTGAGAATCTACGGATTCGAAGGTCTGAAAAAGCTTCAAATTTCCTGTCATGTGGTCACTAGCCCCTGAATCCACAATCCATGTAGTAGCAGTATTTTTGCCAGTCAGATTTGCAAAGGAAAGGCTACTTTCATGGGCACTGTTGTTGTTAGTGATTTGTTTTGCAGTCTCGGAACTAGTCGCATAAAAGTTTTGAGAATCCATCCTAGGGTTGTTGTAGGATCGACAACCTAATCTGATACCATGTAGAAAATAGGTATTTTCCAGAGAAGAAGAGAATTCTCTGTAATTTTTATTATTATATGATAAAGTACAAGTTACTTTACTTTATACAAGACTTTATCTACAAAGAGTCTCAACACATTTAAACTACTCTAGCCTCTATCTTTATCTACCTAGAAGATAAGAGTTAGTCTTAAATTAAAACACTAGTTTATACAAGATAAATTTATCTTATAGTGTAAGAGCCAGAATGTTCCCCTGTCCAAACAAGAACATCCTCCTAAGGGAAAGATGATAACGGAATGCATGAAATAGTCCGAGTTTCTATAGGCTGGAACAAAGAGTGTAACAAAGTTAAATTCCATGTCCTTGAATCGTTAGAAAGAAGGTCAGCTACTCGAAAAACTTCCGGGTTGGTTGGAGAGGTGACCTTCGTAAGAGTTTTCCCTAGGAGCCAATAATCATTCCAAATGTTTATCGATGTTCCGGAGCCCACCTTCCAGCGTGGGCCCATATTCAGTAGGCCCTTTGCACTCCAAATGCTCCTCCATATCAGCGAGGGTTGTGAGCCCAATTGAGAGTTAAAAAAATTTAAAGATGGGAAATATTTGGCCCGTAAGACACGGCTGACAAGGCTCGATGGATTATTAATCACCCTCCAACCTTGCTTCGCTAAGAGTGAAATATTGAACTTAGCCAGGTCTCAGAAACCAAGACCTCCATCTTCCTTCAACATACACAGATAGCTCCAAGAACACCAGTGCATCCCTCTCCTCTTGTCCGACTTGTTCCACCAAAACTTTGCCATAATATTCTCCAAATCCCTACAAATGGTCATTGGCAAAAGGAAAACACTCATCGCATACATAGGAATTGCTTGGATAACACTCTTGACAAAGACCAATTTCCCTCCTTGCGAGAGAGGCCGAACACTCCATAACATAGTATGATTATTCATCCTATCTCTGAGATGAGCAAAAGCCTTTCTTTTATTCCGGCCTACAACAGCAGGCAAGCCCAAATACCGCTCAAGGCTAGAACAGTTATGAACGTCAAAAACAGTTTGTAACTCCTCCGAAACCTCCAAGGAAACATTAGAGCTCAAAAAAATCCCAGACTTTGCAAAATTGACCAGTTGCCCTGAACATTCCGAATATTCCCGCAAAAGGGCTTTAATTTCTGTTGCCTCATCATAAACGGCCTTGCCAAATATAATACTATCATCGGCAAAGAAAAGATGGATTAAAGATGGTGCATACCGATTAATACGAGCCCCGGACAAACGACCAAGAGTCAAAGATTGGCGAAGGAGAGATGATAGGCATTCCGCACAAATTAAATAAAGATATGGGCTTAGCGGATCCCCTTGGCGTATGCCCCTTGAAGGTAAAAACGGAGATCCAGCTTTTCCATTAAGCACAACCGTGTACGACACCGTTAAAATACAACGATAAATAGTATCAACCCAGTGTTGATCAAAGCCCATACGGACTAGGACATTTACGATGAAAGCCCACTCAACTCTATCGTAGGCTTTACTCATGTCCAGCTTTAGCGCAAAGAGACCAATAGACCCCGATTTCTTCTTCTTAAAGGAGTGTAGCATCTCATACGCAACAATAATGTTGTCCGTTATCAGACGCCCAGGCACGAAAGCACTCTGTGCCTCATCTATACACAGATGGAGGATTTTCTGAAAGCGCAAAACTAAGACTTTAGAAGCTACCTTGTAGAGAATGTTGCAAAGACTGATGGGCCGATAATGTAGCATAGAACTCGGGCTATTTATCTTCGGAATTAATACAATATTTGTGCGATTCACACACTCCATCGGAATAGACCCATTTAAAAGCCCAATACAAAAATCAGATACATCCGGACCAACAAGCTCCCAAAACCTCTGATAGAACAGAGCACCGAACCCATCATTACCCGTTACTTTAAGTGGATTCATAGTCTTTAAAGCCCGATACACCTCGGATGGGGTAAACTCAGCACAGAGGGCCTGGTTCATCTTCGGAGTTATACACGGGTCAATCCCTTGTAATATTCACTCCAGATCTTTAACCCCTTGTGAAGTAAACAAATTTTGAAAATATCCCCGAGCAATCTCAGCCATCTCATGAATAGACTCCTGCCTCATATCCGTATCATCCATCAAGAAAGTGACCTTATTCCTGCGCTTCCGCAAAGTGGCAGAACGGTGAAAAAAGGAAGTATTCCTGTCACCATTCTTCATCCAGTTTAAACGAGCCCTTTGCTCCCAATAAAGCCCAGCTTTATCATACTCCATATTCAGCAACAACTTAGTCCATAATGTCACCCAAAACATCATCCGAGGGATCCATTTCTAGTAAATCATGAAGCTTTTTCTCTAAAGAGGTGATGGAAAAATTTCTCCTTTTCCGCAGATCCAAAAACCACCTATCAAGTCCACTCACAACCATTTGTAGTCTATTAGGAACACTTCCAACAGAATTATCCCAAAGCCGCCTTACTTCAGCCATACATGACTCCTCCATAAGCCAAGCAGCTTCAAAACGAAAAGTGTGAAACCTTTGCTATTCCCCTTGAAGGTTGGTATCCAGCAACAGTGGACAGTGATCAGAGAATGTATGGGCCAAGTGAGTAAGAGAAAAATTCAGAAAACTCTCCTACCACTCGCTATTTGCAACCCCTCGATCAAGCCTTTCGCGTACATGGCCAGCAGAATTAACACATTTTTGCCAGGTGAACCATCACCCTCTGTACCCAATATCTGCCAAAGAACAGTCCTCCAAAACATTCCGAAAACTAGTCATTTACCTTTCACTTCTTAACAGACTACCTCTTTTCTCCGATGCTAACAGTATCTCATTAAAGTCCCCAATAACCAACCACGGGCACCCATGAAAATCATCCAGACTTCGAAGGACACTCCAAGCCTCATCACGCATATGTGTTTCAGGGGCACCATAGAATCCAGTGCAACGCCAACTAGAGCCATCTTCATTAGTGATAATAACGTCAATATGCATGTTAGAGTACGATCTAAGAACAACATTACACTCCGGTTTCCAAGCCAAAGAAAGGCCACCACTACGACCTTGCGAATCAACATCAATCCCACACAAATAGCCACACTTACGACGAACTCTCTTCATCTTTACACTACTTAACTTAGTTTCTATCAGAAAAACAATCAACGAGTTGGCTTCTTTCAACTTTCGCCGAAGTCGTCGTACTGTCCGGGGCTTCCCCAAGCCACAGACATTCCAACTAATAAGTTTCATGGCTATCGGCCGGCCTGCTTAGTATGGCCTGCCGATAAACAATTATTGACTTCAATCGAAACCATAGAGTCAGAAATGACTGAAGCTGGAAGATGGGTTCGTTGCCTCTTTGGGCCATCCAAGTTCTCAATTGGATGATCTTCTGCAGCAGAGGCCATCTCAAGATCAAAAACCCCCATAACATGCCCACTAGGCCCAACCCCACCCAACATAAAATGTCCACGAGATGTTCCATCCTGATAACCAGAATTTCCTTTTTGAGCAAGATTCCCCAATAAAGCAGTAGCTGAATTACCGCCCAGATACCTTCCAGCATTTTCCAAGACAGCCTGTGACAATCTCGGAATTCTGGTCCCCGCATTAAGACCTCCCCCCTAATTGCGCCATCATCTTCTCTCAGCCATGGACTGACAACTTGCACTCCCCGTCTCGCCGGAGCTCGCAAAGAGTTGTCCCATCCACATTCCTTCTCACTATCATTGGCTAACAAACGCAAAGGGCAGAACGCATAACTATGCCCCAACTTTCCACACAGAAAGCAAAAGAGCTTCAACTTCTCATATTGAAAACGAACATTGACACTCCCACCCTGACGATCAACAATCTTCTTCCTCCTCCTCAGTGACTTCTGCACGTCTAGCTTAACCCGAATCCTCATGATACCCATGTATCCCAAAGAGACCATCGACGTATCATATTCAAGAAACGAACCAAGGAAATTTCTCAATTGCGCCGCCACCACTGAAGAGACAAAGCCATGAGGTACATCCAAAACAAGAACCCAAATATCAACATGAAACAAAGGGACCCCCAGAGGCTCTTCACACGGCAAGAGACGATGTAATATGAGTAAGTGGTTGGTAAAATACCATGGTCCTTCATTCACAACCCTATCCACATTCACCTGATTATAGAAACGAAATAGGTACCGAGCCTCACCTAAGTTAGAAATGGCCACACCTCCAATCGGACGCCAGACGTTCGCTAGAGTCGATCGCATCGCCAAAAAATTAACAACACTAGTTGTCAGAAACGACCCCGCCAAGCAGAAAGTGTATTGTATTGTTTGCTCCTGGTGACTAATTTCCATTTCCAAAGGGACATCCTCATTGTCATCAATCGTAAGATTTGCAAGATCCTCTGCCACATTTTCCATGGCTCAGACAAAAATTCAGATTAGACGGAAAGAAACACACTGCAAGAAAGAAAGAGACAACACTAAAGTTGATGGAAATAGACGCAAGAAAACAAAAAATCGTGCCACGGAGAGCAGAAAACAAGCATGCCACAGAGAGCAGAATTTAAAATTTAATCTACGAGTTTTCATTATAACATGTTTACAATTAGATTCAAAAATTACATTTTGTCATTATTTTATGTGTTACACGTAAATTGAAGATTTAATTCATATTTTTTAATTTTATCATTCTAATTTCTAAGTCTTTGTACCATTTTGTGTCATAATTGAAAATTTCAAGAAATACAAAAAATAAAATGAACTAAATTAAAGTATATAGACTAAATTTATAATTTAGACACAATACAGTAACTAGCGGTAAAATTTAACTAATACATTATACAAAATTATAGGTCAAAATTTTGATTTTGCTCTCTCTAAAACTAAAAATCAAATGGATTACCCACTCAACCACTAAATTAGATGCGGTTTTGGGCATTTACAATATGTGTGACCGTACATGACCTAAAATAGAGGGCTCTAAAATAAATTAGTATATGTAATTATTTTTTAAAAAAATACTAGCAAATCTTGTTTTAACGACATTAGGTGTTTTGGGAAATTAATAAGATGTGTTATCTTATTATAATAATTTTAAAAATGTTCTTAGGATAGATGAGTTATCTGATGGTGATGAAAATGAGTTATTAGTTGAGCTGAAATTACATTGAGAGCGTTTATCCAAGGAAAAAAATAGGAGCAATGGATTTATTAAACTTTATAGAACGTTTTAATTGTTTCTCAAATGCGACAATTGCGTATAGAGTTTTGTTGACTATTCTTATTATTGTTGCTTTTACGGAATAAACCTTTTCAAAATTGAAGTTCATGAAGCCGTACTTACGGACAACTATGACAGAAGAAAGATAAATTGACTTGTTTTGATGACAATCGAGACTGGTCTCTTAGAAGAAGTTAATATCGAAAGCGTTATAAATGATTTTGCTTCAAATATGCAATGTGAACATCATTTTTAAGTGAAAATGTTAGACTTTAGATGTTTGTAAGTTACTTTTATGTTGCTCAAGAGAGTAATCTAGCATTTTTGTATTAAGAGAATTTTATTTGAATTTTTTTTTGTTTTTTATATTATAAATTAAAAGCTTAATTTTATTAAATTGCACAGAACCCTTAAATATTTGAACCACCCGCTCAATCCGGCCTTTGAATCGATACTCTAGAGGGAATGTAAGAATGCAATAGGAATAAGTTGTGAGAAGTAATCTTGTTCAGGGAAGATGCAGACGATAATGATTTATGACGGTTCAATTTAGGGAGGAGATTGCTTGTTCCTTATTCCCACCAGGTCTCTCCATTTATACTTTGGTACTTGTGACCTAATTGACGATTTTTTTTGTTATGTGGTTAGGGTAGAATAATCTCATAGTTTAGTGACTAAATAAGTAATTTACCCATAAAATTACAGCTTAGATTTTTGATTTTGGTCCTCCATCATATTCGAACTTTGATCTAGTCATTACACCTTTAATCATTTTTTTCAAACACTAACATATTTTTTTCTTGAAACACCTTTTTATAACATTAAAATAGTATTTGTCATGAGTTGAAAAATGACGTTTTGAGAAAGAAAAATCTACCTTAACATTTCAGCTAGAATAGTTAGTATCTACTTGCACTATCTAACAAAAATATAAAATCAAAGAGATCAATTTTTTATGTAAAAAATGTTGATGCAAATAGGGGAGAAATTATTAAGAGAATGAGAGGGTATATGTTTTAATTTTTTAGTCTATACATAAATTGAGTTTCTAGTAGTTTGGATATTTGTCAAATTAAATTTCAGTTTCAAAATTTACCGACAAGTGTTAAGGCTATTGGTAAGGCACATTGCATTCTCAAGGTGAGGACGTGAGTTCGAACTTTGAAAACGATATTGTTGAGAGGGACAGTCTCGCACTCCGAATATAGACTATAAAATAGCTATGGGTATTACCAAAAAATTTAGTTTCAAAATTTAATCGTCCAAGTTAATTTTAAAGTTAGACAATTATATTTTTTTATTGTTTAATTTTGATTTCGTCCATAATTAAAATAAATATATTCCTATTTAATAATGAAACATTGTAAGATGTATACACATATTTGAATACATAATAATTATTTTTTTAATAATAAATCTTAAATCTAATCCTAATCCAGCTAGAGGGGAGGGGAAATGAACATTCTAAGAAAGGAAAGGGGAGTGTTTCTAATTGATATAGAACCCATGACCTAAAAAATACAGGAAACCAAAAATGAGCAAACTTGATCAATCGGTCAAATATATTTATTTAATTAAATTAATTTTAATATTCTTGAATTTTATATAAAATACATGTCAAATAAGCATTTAAAAAATCAAATTCGTAGGTCCATGTCCAACCTTCCGATCATCATTTAAGACGCGTGACCAACAAGATAATTTTGACTTTACTTTAAAAAAATCGGAGATGAATTACGTATTAAAGTAGTAACATAAATATTATTAGGTATACGGTGGAATTAATTAAGATGGTATTTTTTTATTTAATAGAGAGTTTACACTTTTATATCGAGATTTGAACTCATATAAAATAAGATAATATGAGCATTCTTTAGCCACCAGACCAATTAGTGAATTTCAACTAAGATGATATTTTAAAAATAAAAGTGAGTAATGTATTAATTTATTTAAGTTCAGTTAAAGTTAATACATTATTTACTTAATTAATGAAATATAAACATCATTTAAGTAGGCCACATGAATAAATATAGCGGGTATTGTTGGGATTCCGATTGTTGCACTCAAATCATATGTGACGAGGAACATGTATAAAAAAAGTACACTAGCCAATTTATTAATGCTCAAAAAGAAAAATTAAGGTTTTTCTGAACATAAGAAGTGGTTTTAGTGTTAAAAATTGATTTATTTTATTCAAATGATTCGAGTTAGAATAGTTTATTTTTATGCATACATGAATTTATTTGGATTTTTTTAGATTCAATTGCTTTTTAAGTCCATGTTAGTTTTGAAATTAGATAAATTAAAAATTAAGCTATCATTTTTTTTTTCAATTTAAACACTTTCTAAATCATTTTGTTTAAAAAATAAACAAATTGCTCATCCCCTTGTGTCCTGGTGGCAAAGGTAGATGTAACAGATGTTGCCCTTGCATCACACCAGCATATTAAAAAAAACAAATTAAGTCATAATCCTTCGTTTTTTTAATTTTAAATTAATAACTAAATAATTAAACTCTAACTATCATTATATTCTAATTTATATTTATCCTTTAAAATTTCATCCTAGTTTTGTTCGTATAAGTCGACATCATCTCATAAATATAAATTAATATAGGTTGAAAGATACTTCTATTGGCTTCCATCACGTCTTTTGAAAAAAAGATAAAAGGTCGGTCCAATTCAATTTGATTGGAAATTAAGGTTGTTGGTTAGCACTTGTGACCTCATCAAGCCGGATCTACCAAAGATTTTCAAATCTCTGTTTTATCGTTTTCTTATCGATTAAAATATAGAGCAAAGTTATATCCAAGATCACTTAACTATGAATTTAATAACTAGGAACGAACATAAAATTTTATGTTAGGAGACGAATTTATAAAAATTTTAGCGGCTGAACTTATAAAGTTTAAGGATAAAAATAAATTTTCAATGAAAATCTAAATTATATGCGAATTTCAAATTTTTAGGGGGCGACTGTCCCCTCCAGCCCCCTCGGACCATCCATGTTAATAACAAACAAGTCATTTTTAAAAACCATAAACCGGTCACTCAATTTAGAATTGTTACAAACATATCATTCTTCTTTTAACGTGACATGGTATAATGACATTTTAGTCACCAAAACTTATAAAAACATATCAATTTGATTCTATTTCGAAACAATTTCATAAATTTAACTCGTAATATTTAAAATTTCTGTAATTTTAATCTTTATTCTTCTCCAAAACCGTTCGTTCTTATCCCAAAATTGTTATATTACTTTATTAGTACTTTTGTGGCATAATTAGGGCTGAGCAAAACTCGACTCGAAAAAACTAATTTTTTTCTTCGAATTTCTAGTTATTCGAGTCGAGTTATTCAATTTATTCGAGTTGACTCGAATAACTCGTTGAAATTTCGAGTTTGAGTTGAGTCTGAATTTTGAAAGCTCGAATAACCGAAAAATCGAATAATTTAATATTATATAAAACCATGTCGTTTAATTTAGGTTATGCCTTTAAGCCTTTAAAGTTTAACCTTCTTTAATCCATTCCTTCCTCATCGATTTACTTCATTCACGTAAAGCGGCAAAGGTAAAAATAAATGACAAATTCCCAATTCTTTTAACCTAAATTTTCAAAAACTTTGAAATCTTTTACTATATTTCAAGCTCCACAACGGAGACGTCAGAAGACCTTCAGAGAATTTTTAAAATTCAAGTTAACCTTCAGTTACTGATAGATACTTTTTAATTTGTGTTAGTGATAAACCAGTGTTGTTAGCCTTCTTCCATAAATGATGAACCTTTAGTATGTTGATTGACTTCGAAAATGTAAAGATTCCATCAATCTTGATGAGTATGTTGCAGAACTTCAAGCCATAGAAGATGGTAATATTAATTTTAATTTTTTACGTCATGTATATTATTAATCTATTTATAATTTAGCTAACTTATTTTATTTTTATATTTATTAAATTTATAAAGAATTCCCGAAAATCAACAAGCTTGTTCAAAATTATCGACAATACATGAAGAAGAAAAAGAAGACACTTACGGCATTTGACATTTTAATTCGAAAACTCAAGAAGATATTGTAATTTATTTTTTAGATTGTTTCTACTTATCCTTTTTTTGACAGTATGCAAAAATGAAAGTATGAAAATATGTTCCTTTTAGTGCCTATCTTTTAAACTGTCTCAATTGTTTATATTAATTAATGTCTAACCTCATATATGCTAAATTAAAATAACATTATTTACGTGCTTTTTTATAGTTGAAGCTTGCAGGCAGTGTTGAAATTTTACGTCATGGGATCTTTCATTTTATTTTCATTTTATAATGGAGAGGCGCGATGCTCTGAAGACTCACCGCCCGGAGAGTCATGCTGGGCCGTCGGACATCCATAGTCGTGAAGACGCTCGTGGCAAAGAGGAGGAATGGATAGAGGTCCAAAGAAGAAGGAACGTTCCGCGAAGACAGAACCAGGCGGGAATGAAACATGGTAAGGAAGAGGAATGGACGATCTTCATCGATAATCTTAGTCGTAGGGTTTCCCGGACGGCGCTGGGGGAGTTATGCAACTATCATGGGAAGGTTACCAGAGTTTATATCCCATTTCAGAACCTTAAACCTAAGTATAGAGAATCTACTTTCGCGTTCATAACTATGGGTTCAAAACTGGATATGCTAAATGCCATTGAGAAACTAAACATGTCGAAAGTTGATGGGAGGGTGATAAAGGTTTCAAGGGCTAAGTTCCCTAGGCATCAGGGAGCAGATAGACCTCGTCAATGTATACCGACAATGGAACGGTCGTCTCTGGGCCGGAGCATGCCGACCGGCTTTCCCAATAATACTAGGTTCGTCGGAAAATCATACAAAGAGGTTCTTACTAACCCAATTCCGAAGTTCCAAGCCAGGGAGGGTAACAGTAATGATGTTGGCGATGTGATGGAGGACCAACAACCTTCTGCCAATCGGAAAAATTTCTTTCTACCTAAGAGTGAAACTGCTTGGCTCAAGTCATGTTTGGCTGGGGTTATAAAACCAGATTTTGAACATGATTTTGTCCAACGTGCCCTTTTCAATGATGGCATCGAGGTACAAGTGGTAAGATGGGGTGTCGATAATGATTCTTCGGTTATAAAATTCAAGAATGAGGCGGATATGGAGTTTGCATGGAACAATAAGAGGGAGGAACTGTCATACTGGTTTGATTGTATTGAACCTCTACTGATTGAGGGGGTGCCGTTTTATTTCGTGAAAGTGGCCATGTCAGGTATTCCTTTAGTGTGTTGGAATGAGGCCTTCTTTGCAGAGATTGGGTCAAGGTGGGGGGTCTACATTAAAACTTGCGAAGAAACGATCAAGAAAGAGCGTCTTGACAAGGCTTACATTGTCATCCGAACGGCAAACTCATCCTCGGTGCCGGCGTCGCTCTCTATGTCCTCGTTGGGATACTCTTATAAAATAAAGTTAGATCTGATTTCTGGTCAAAGTGAAAGGGTGATATCCATGAATGGAGAGAACGCTAACAACTATGATGGCCAATGGTTCGGTTCTGATTTCCCAGACGGTGGTAGTGATGGAGGAAGTGACTCTTTACATTCCTCCGGGGAGGGTGGAGACGATCAGAACAGAAGGGATGTTCCCCCTCGGGATCAGGAACGCCCGTTAGATTGTCAAAGCGGGTTTAATGTAAGCATTGATGGTATGGAAAACGTGCGAAATACAGATGGTGGCTTAGCAGTTAATGAAACTGATCGGGGTGGAGCGGGTCAGGAGGGTTTAAGAGAAGCGGGTCAGAATTTTGAGGCCCAAGAATTACATGAGCCCATCTTGGAAGCCCAACACCAATCGGGGTTGAACCAAGGTACGGGTAATGGGCTACCTGATAGTCTCAATAGCCATATCAGTGTGGAGCCGAATCAATCACAAAAGGCAACAGATATTTCTTCTGGTTTTGTGCCAGATAGCTTCGACAACGACATCGTGGATATTCCAACACCGTTCCCGGAAAATTTCCAGAATCAGGGAGAGATCACAAATTTCCCCAGTCCTATCAATTTTTTTCGGGCGAGCTCGAGAAGAATGATGAGAAGATGGGTTAGGGATTTGGTGGAAGACTCCTTACCCTCTGAGGTGAACAGAGCAGAAAGGGGTTTATCGGAAAGCTTGGATTCGGTGAAAGGAATTGAGGCGGAATCTGTGTGGGCGATAAGCAATCTCTTGGAGATCACGTTTTGTGGTGGGAAGGATGCGGTGACTCAGAAGGTTCGTGAGCTTGAAGAGGAATCAGGTGATATCGCCTGAATTTAGGGTTTCTTTGGTTTTATTATTTCTTGTTATGGATTTCAGTATATGTACTTGGAATGTTAGGGGTTGTGGTAGGAAGGAAAAAAGGAGGGCGTTGAAGAACCTAATCAAGAAGTATCGACCAGATATTATGTTTATACAGGAAACTAAAAGGGAATCTGTATCTGTTTTTGAGGTAAAGAACTTTTGGTTTAACTCGGAATTGGATTATGCCGTAGCTCCGGCAGTAGGGTCTGCTGGAGGCCTTCTTTGTATTTGGAATTTGAATTTCCTCCAGGTTACCGAAAAATTCATATCAAGAAGATATATTGCGATCATAGGGGTTTGCAAGAACAGTGGAATTACATGTGGCTTTGTAAATGTCTATGGACCTACAAATGATTCGGAGAAGGAAGATTTTCTGGTAGAGTTACTTGCTTTCATTAGCGATAAAGAGATTCCATGGTGCTTCGGGGGAGATTTTAACCTCATTCTTGATAAAGAGGAAAAAAAAAGGACTATCGGTAAATACTGCGATGATTACAGTGTTCAGAAATTTCATCTGTTCTGCGGGGCTAAGGGATCTCCCCCTTGCGGGAGGCAAGTTTACGTGGTGCAATAATCGTGAAAATCCTACGTTTGTTCGGTTGGATAGGTTTCTGCTTTCTCCAGATTTTGAGCTTGCCTTCCCCGGGTTAGTACAAAATTTAATAGTTAAATCTATTTCCGATCATAACGCGGTACTACTATCAACAAATAAACAGAACTGGGGACCTAAACCATTTAGGTGTTTCAACTTTTGGCTCAATGAAGAGGGATTTGATGATATGGTTCAACAAGCTTTCGCTTCATACAAGGAAAATAGCCGGAATCCAAAGATTGGTGGTATACTAAAAGGCATTAAAACTTCAGCGAAACAGTGGGCTGATTGGAAAAGAAGATGGGAATGGCCAAGGACTACTGTTTTGGAGGGGCAGATCGACCTCCTAGAAAAGAAGCTGCAGCAAGAAACGTTTTCAGATGAGGTTTTGGGGAACCTAAAGAAGCTTCGTTGGGACCTTTGGTGCCAATATCGTAGGGAGGAAGGAGAATTATTGCAGAAGTCCAGATTACGTTGGCACGTTGAGGGAGACAAGAATTCGAAGTTTTTCCATCAGACTATTCAAGCTAGAAGAAGTGGTAATAATATTCCCTCCATATCGGTTGGGAACGTAGTAGTGTCGGATCCGAATTTGGTTAAAGAAGCTGTCAGGAATCACTTTCAAAAGGCATACAATAATATCTCGGCTATCCATGTGCAACATATGAAATTGGGTTTTCGTAAGATTTCGTTGGTTCAATTAGAGATGTTACAGTCCAGTTTTAGGGATGATGAAGTGCGAGCTGCTCTATTCTCCTCGGATGGTAATCGTGCCCCGGGGCCGGACGGTTTTAATTTCAACTTTTTCAAGAAATACTGGAAATTGTTGAAGGATGACATCATGGTATTTTTTGAAGCTTTCTATCAAGGTAAGAATTGGGAGGATGGGGTTAACCACTCCTTTATCACACTCATTCCTAAGGTGAAGAATCCGGTATCCCTTGAAGAATATCGCCCAATTAGCTTGGTAGGGGGGATGTACAAACTGTTGTCGAAAGTTCTGGCACGTCGTTTGAGTTCGGTAATGGATACAGTGGTGGGGGATTCGCAGTTTGCTTTTATTCAAGGGCGGCAAATTTTAGATTGCAGTTTGGTGGCAAATGAGGTGATTGATCATGTATCTAAATCTGGAAATAAAGGCATAGCTTTCAAGACCGATTTCCATAAAGCGTATGATTCGGTTAGCTGGTCCTTCCTAGATTTGGTTCTTAAAGAAATGGGTTTTGGTTCTCGATGGCGCGGGTGGATATCTAAGTGCATCTCGACAGCATCTATATCGGTTCTAGTGAATGGGGCGCCAACTGAGGTTTTCAAGATGTCGAAAGGCTTAAGACAAGGATGTTCGTTGTCTCCCCTCCTATTTAATTTGGTAGGGGAAGCTTTGAGTTTGATGTTAAAAAAAGCTGTGGAAAAAAAGGTATTTTCTGGTTTGTTGATAAAAAATCAGTTCGATCAAGTCGATATTTCTCATCTCCAGTTTGCTGATGACTTGCTCATCTTTTGTGAGGGCAACGAAGATCATTTATTCAATGTAAAATGCGTTCTAAGAGTATTTGAACTCGCTTCTGGATTAAAGTTGAATTTGAAGAAGTGCAGGGTGTTCGGAATAAATCTACAGGGCGAAACTGTGCAGCAGTGGGCGTCCAACATCGGATGTCTAAAAGGTGACCTCCCGTCGGACTATTTGGGTTTACCGCTTGGCTCGAAAAGAAATTCTGAATTCTTATGGGAGCCGGTAGTCAACAAATTTATGAAAAAATTGGGTGGGTGGTCTTCAAAGTACCTATCTATTGGGGGGAGACTTACGTTGATAAAATCTGTTTTAAGCTCTCTACCGGTCTACTTCCTTTCTCTATTCAAGGTTCCAGCTTCAGTCGGTGCGAGACTCAACAAAATCACGGCTGCATTTCTTTGGGGAGATAGCGTGGGCAAGTCCAGGATTCACTGGATGAATTGGAACCAAGTATGCCGCCCTTTGAACCTGGGAGGTTTGGGGATACCCGACCTTAATATACTGAACAGATCCCTTCTAGGAAAATGGGTAGTAAGATACGGGAATGAGCCCGATAGCTTGTGGAAGAAAGTTATTGATGCTAAACCCTCGGCTGTTTCGGATTCGCTGTTACCGGTGGTATCGCGGCCGAAAGGAACTTCCTGGATGTGGCAGAACATTTTGAAGAGTTTCTATGCCAATGATCGGTTTGGTAATACCATTAGGGAAAATCTGTGCATTCGAGTGGGCAATGGGTCGAGAGTCAAATTCTGGCAAGATGCGTGGTTAGGCAATGTTATTCTAAAGGAGTGTTTTCCTCGTATGTTTGCTTTAGCAGTGAATAAAACTGGATTCGTACGTGAGTTTGGCACCAAGGAGAACTCGACTTGGAAATGGAGGATACAATGGCGTAGAGCTTGTTTCGACTGGGAGAAAGCTCAATGTGATGCTCTATTTTATTTACTTAATGCCTTCAGCTCGAGTTCTCTAGAGTGTGATGGTTTGCGATGGCGCCGGGCCAATGACGGGTCCTTCTCAGTGAAATCTTTACGAAATGCTTTCTATGACAGCAATCTTGGCGAACCATTCTGGAAAAAGAATATTTGGATTGGAATCGCCCCTCCAAAAGTGGAGTTTTTCACATGGTCGGTATGTTGGGGGAGAATTTCGGTGAAGGCGGAATTGGTCAAACGAGGGGTTCGAAATATTGATAATATGAATTGTTCCTTGTGCAATGCTGAGTTAGAAACCGTGGAGCATCTGTTTATAGAGTGTTATGAGGTCTGGAAGCTATGGGCCAAATTTTGCAAAATGGCAAAGGTTGCAACGGTGATACCGAAAAATCCCAAGAAATTATTAGAGGCATGGGGGGAATTATGCGATCCTAAGGATTGGGAATGGATGAGAATGGTACCTTTTGCAGTCTGGTGGTCTGTTTGGTTATTTAGGAATGATATTTCCTTTAATCAAAAGCGGTTCGATGGGTTACAATTAGACAGTATGGTGCGGCTACGGATGGTATATTGGTACAAAGCAAAATTTCCAGCGTGTCCAATCCCTTTTGATAACCTTCTGCAGGATATATCTCTCATCTCATCTTGGTCTCGTTCCGGAATAGGAGGAGAGGCAAGCACGGTGTGGTCTCCTCCACCTGCTGGTTATTTGAAGCTAAATTCAGACGGGGCCTGTGTTGATGTAGCCGGTGGATGGAGGGGTGGTATTGGGGGTTTAATAAGAAACGAGGAGGGTGGAACTGTCCATCAGTTTTCGATTTTGGCAGGGGATGATCCTCCTGCTATGATCGAGCTGCAAGCTCTTCATTACGGGGTGAGGTGGTTTTATGATTCGGGGTGGGCGCAGAATTATCGGTTGATCGCGGAAGTAGACTGTAAAACTATAGTTGAGTGGTGCCAAAATGCGATGCCCCCTCCTGGACCAGCACGCGCTCGAGTTTCCTACATACAGAAGCAAATGGCAACGCGGGGCTTATGCTTAAGGTGGATTACGAGAGGTGGTAACGCGGAGGCGGATAGATTAGCTAAATTAGCTATTGGTAGTTAATTGACACAGAGGAGTATGTATGTATGGCGAATTCATGGATTTGTCGGTTGTTGTATTTCGAACTATTTATATGAATAATATGTAGTCGGGCACTCTTTTCCCCTTTAATAGGAAGGGGTTTTTAATGAGGCTCATATTTTGACCTTTCAAAAAAAAAAAAATTTTACGTCATGGAGTGCTATTTCAACTTTTAATTTTTGTTAGACTTTGTTGGATTGCCTAAACTGTTTTAGTATGGACTATTATTTTGTATGATTATCTGCTGGATTGCTTAAATTCTATTGTATTTTTATTCGGTTTAGTTATTAATATATTTTAAGTATTCTTTTCCTCTTTCTGTAGTCTTAGGTCTCGCTTTGATTTAACCTGGATAAGAAGGGGGTTTAATAAGGCCCGTAGTTTTATGAAATAACAGATTTTTACCTATAAAAATATCATTATAATATTACAAATAATTACAATTAAATTTGTATAAAAACTCGAAATTTAACTCGATTCGAATTTCATAAACTCGACTTAACTCGAAAAAATTTCAAATAAAGTTTGAATGATAAAATTAGACGTGTCAACTCGAATAACTCAAATTTTTTTTACTCGACTTGACTCGATCGAATGCCCAGCCCTAGGCATAATAACAATTTAACAGTAACTTGTTGCTGCTTTATGGAATAATGCAATTATCAAACTACTAATTTGATCTGATGAGATCACTTGCTTTGACAATATCACAAAAAAGACTAAAGTGATGAAATTTTTAAATATGTGATTAAATTTATTGAATTATTTCAAATTAAGATAAAATTAATAGAGCGTACAAGTTTTGGGGGACTAAAAAAATTTATTAAAGAAAGATGGCATGTTTGTAAGGTCATCGTAACAATATGTTAATTGAGTGACATGTTTTTAATTTTTAAAAGAAAAATAAATTATTTATTATAAATCCCATAACTAAGTGACTTTGGGCGTAGTTTATCCTAAAATATAATTTCACCAACGGTAGGTATGTCCAAGAATCAATTGACTTACTTGACAAAACCATTTGCAATATTTTGTATTTTTTATTCCCACAACAAACAGAAAACGTTGAGATTAATCCCCATTTGAAAATTAGGAAAATTGAATTAAATATATAAATCATTGTTATTCATTATTTAAAAATGATTGTTATTTTCACTAAGTAAATGTTAGTCTAGTGGGATGAGTCATTAAGTAAAATTAAAAATTTGAATTCTTAAATTATGAATAGAACAAACTGGATTATGAGAGTCGTCATTTATAATAAATTTTTACAATATTAAATCTGAATTCATCGAATATCATGGTTATATTAAAAATAATGGTTCGTTATCATACACTCAGTGAAGGTTACTTTATGATATTTGTCTATTATTATTGGCAATTGTTGAGTATAAACGTCAGTAAGGGCGTTGAAGTAAAAAAAATAAACCATTTTTCAAAGAGTTAAATTAAGATTAAGAGGGACCAAAATGAAAACTATACCATTTAACAAATGAAGATCGGTGGTTTATTCATCTATTTCGGTTTAATTAAAAAGTTTCAATTTCTTGAACTAAATGAGTAATTTCAGTAGAAAAAAAGAATAATGATTATCTTAAAAAATTCGAATTTGAGCCGTTTTATTTATAAATTATATTGTCTTATTAAAGAGTTAATATGAACATATATTACATTGTAATGAACTTAAACTTCACTACTTGCACGACCTTCAAAACTGGCAAATGAACCAAACAAAGGAAAGAAAAAATAAGAGAAAACCCCCTTAATAGTTTTTTCTTAGATAAACATCGTTAGAAGGAGATGTATTTTCTCACTATTTTTTAACGTATTTAAAAAAATTTAATCGTAAAAAAATTCTTATTACATATGAAGTCAGAAAGACAAAGCAACAATAAAATTAAGAGAAAATTAGACTATAAAAAATAAAACAAAAGGCAAATAAGGTAGAATGTTTTTGATGACGCCGTGATCATAAAAAGACTACTTTAAAATGAAAAATAACAAAGGGAAGTTTTAGGGTGAGACGCCTTAAAATGAGGCGTAACCGAAATTATTACAATTGTAAGAATTTTGGTATTGATTTTTTGGTATATACTAATTTTTTTTACAAAAAGTGTAATAGTTTTGTTATATACTGAATTTCTTACAAAAAATTTAAAAATTTCGAAAGGGTAAGAAATTTAGTATATACCAAAAAATTGATATCAAATTTATAATTTTTGTAAGAATTTCAATTGCGCTTCTTTTTAGTCTCATTTTAAGGCGACTCACTGTTAGAAAAACTCAAATAAATAGAGCTTTTGAGAAAAAAAAAAAAGAAACAGTTTATTGAGTTGAAAACAACAAAAATTTATTTTAATTTTGAAAAAAAAATAAAAACAACAACAAAAACACTACGAGCTTTACATTTTTGGGTTTTCATATGACTATTGTTTGGAGGCTTAAAATTTCGATTCAACGGATTTTTTGCTACGAATGTCGTGCCAACATGTTTGGATCTAAAAATTTAAAATTAATTATGAATTCCAAACGTGATTCTAAGAAAAGCAAGGTAGAAGTTACTTTTGCGTTTTGTCGTGATTTTTACACTATATTTTTATACAATCATGATTTTTAAGAAAAAACTCTCAAACATAAATCACGTTACTTTAAAATCAATTTTACACAAAATCAATTCTATAAATATACGTTGATCCAAAATCAAATCTAACGAGGCAAATCTAACTTATAGATTGGTTTGGTCTTAATTTGGACGACCACAATGTTTGGGCTTGAACCCTAACCCCACTTTCAGATCCAGCGCGTCCCGATTTCACCTTCCAATATCAGCCTTCACCATTATCACCTCCACCCTCGAGAATCCCCCCCCCCCCCCCCCCCCCCCCTCGAAAATTACTACTTCCCGATCTATTGATTCTGAAAGCCAAACCCTAATTCTTCCAACCCAAACCCCTAAACCAACCAATTTTTCAATTCATTTCAAAATCCTCCCCCAATTCAGTAACCCTAGATTCCATGGCGTCGAAGAAAAAAGAATCCGAAGGGATTGCCTTGCTATCCATGTACAACGACGAAGACGACGAAGAAATGGGAGAATTCGAAGAAGGTGAACACCAACAAAACCAACAAGCTGTAGAACAAGAAGAAGACGATGAAGAAGAGGAGCGGCAACCGTTAGAAGAAGAAGACGAGCATAGAGAATCAATTAACAATATGGAGGAAGATTCGAGAACTAACGATAATACGCCGCCGTTTCCTCATCAAAGTTCATCGATTTCGCAACAACAGCAGGAGCCTTCCATTTCTTCGCCGCAGCAACATCAACTTGTGGTTTCCTCGAAGAGAAGTAGAGGGCGAAGGCTCACCATTGTTGATTATGGACACGATGAAGCTGCATTGTCACCGGAGCCCGAGGTAACCCCTCTCCGCCTCGCCAAAGCCATCTTTTTTAATGAAAGGCTTTCTTATGTTGTTTAATTACGTGTGATTAGATTGCCTTTTCTTGTTTAAGTACAGGAAGGGGAATTGGGAAGCAATGATGACCTTATGATTGGCATCGAGCAACAAAATGCCAATGGTAACTATTAATTTTCTTTTGATCAATTTAACTTCAAATGTTAATTTTTGAAATCGGTTGCTTCCTCGTTTGTTTGCAGGTGATTTTCAAGGAATAACACCTCCATCAGCTGTTCAATTGACTCCGCAATCGTCGGGTTTAGAACCATTACAGCCTGAGGCCTTGACCAATGCTGTTACCGAATCAGAAGGTGTAGAAGTCAAGGAAGCGGTTTCCGTAGACAATGTTGATCCCTTGGATAAGTTTCTTCCACCTCCACCAAAAGCCAAGTGCTCAGAGGAGCTACAAGTAAGTGTCTTTCATATGCTATTAGTCAGTAATTATAATTGTTTAGATCTAATGTAAACAGCCAGAAGTTAACCTTATGTAACCCACCCGCATGTTATGCTGTTGAGATCAACTGAACATGTCTTGTGCTGCGACTTCTGTGTTTTTACAAAAAAACGAATTAAGGCAGGTGTAGTTAAGGCATTTCTGTTTCTTATCTGAAGACCTGCTGATCCTTGGCACTCATTATGTTGTAGATGTTGATTCTGGTATCTATGGAGCTGAATTATATTTGTATAATTTTAGTCCGGCTGATTTTGAGTTTTCTTTGTTTTTTTAGTTAATTGCAATGTCAGTTATCCACGCCCTCTGCTGCTGAATGAAACATGGGTAGCTTATGATACCTAATTCCTGTGTATGTAGGGTTTGTTTGCTTCTTTTGCATTTTTATATCAATGAGCATATCCCTTGTTGATAATTTAAAAATGATCGTTTTTTTTTTGCCTTTTCCTTCTGTTTTATATTCTTCATGACATTCATTTCTTTCTTTCTTCTTGCTGCCACAGAGGAAAATAGATAAATTTCTTAACTTGAAGCGAGTTGGGAAAAGTTTCAATGCAGAAGTTCGTAATAGGAAGGATTATAGGAACCCTGACTTTTTGCTGCATGCTGTGAGGTATCAAGATATTGATCAGATAGGGTCTTGCTTCAGTAAAGATGTATTTGATCCACATGGATATGACAAAAGCGACTACTATGATGAAATAGGTTACAACATTAGCTTCATAATTCTCTCCTGTATATATTGAAAGCACTTGCCACGTTGATCGATACTGGACACATCAAAGCATTACCTGTTGATTTTTGCTTTCTCTTATTTGTATTTATCAAAGTATTTTCTAATGATCCCAGTAAGCTTTCTCGAAATCTAATCTTCTTAAACTTGTTCATTTAAATGCAGAGGCAGATATGAAACGTGAAAGAGAGAGGAAGGAACAAGAAAGCAAGAAGAATCAAAAGGTCGATTTTGCATCCGGTGGAAGTCAACCTGGAGCAGTTCTTACTGCGCCAAAAGTTAGCATGCCTACAGCAGGTGTTCTTCCTTTCTTTTGTTTTTTCTTAAGATATTTTCTTATCAGTGTATGTATTCTAGGATTGTGCAGTGGTGTTCTTATAATGGGTGATATTGAGTTTTTTCAGTTGTGGGTGCTGGTAGCTTGCCTTCAGCACCAACCGCAGTGGATAACATTGTGCGAGATGGGAGACAAAACAAGAAATCAAAATGGGATAAGGTTCTAACTTGTCAATGCATCTCTGTTCCAAATAAGTCATCAGTGATATCATGGACCCTAACTTTCTCAGTGTTCCATTTAATTTAATTTCCAGGTGGATAGTGATAGAAGAAATCCTCTACCTACTGGGGCACAGCATTCTCTATCTGCTGCAGGAGCACATACGGTTATTTTATCAGCTGCTAATGCTGGTAGTGGGTACACAGCTTTTGCGTAAGTCCTATAACTTGATGGTAAATTGTGGACATCAACGACTTAGATATAGTGCTTACTGCTTAGAAATTAGCACTGAATTCATTTTATTTTAAAATGGCAGGCAGCAGAAACGGCGAGAAACAGAGGAGAAGAAATCCAGTGAAAAGAGGTTGGATAGAAGATCTTGAGGTGATATCTTTTAGTTTTGTTAGAATGTTCCGAAAAACTGTTTTGAGGTTGAGAACCAGTCCTTTGCATTTTTTCCACCTTTGTAACGCTTACAGTAATACACTTAACTTGTACCTTGTAGATCACTTTTTGCCTAATTGTAGTGATACAATAATACATGAAAGCATTTTTCTTTGTTTTGTGCTAACTACATGGGTCTCTTGGATGTTATTTTCCAATTTCTATTATAACCTGTGAGGCTGCCATCATGCACAGGTAAAAACGATAAAACATATATTAGATGAGGTCATGGCCATGGGAGGATGGAGATCGAGACGGGGCTCAAGGATCTATGGTGGGCTTGTCTTGTGTAATTGGTTAACGGAATGAGATATTCAGATCCTATTGGTTAACGGAAGAGGATCAAGCCGCAAGCCGATAACATGAAACAGGGATCACTTAATTGAAATACCCTTAATTGATCATAGCACAATTTTAATGCAAAACAGAAAGACATTCTCCATTTATTTATTGGTTTTGGTTGGGTGAATAGTAAATGTATTGAAAGTAATTTTTTTTAAATCGTAGTGAAAGTACTCGGTAGTGTGTATTGAAGAAGATGAGTTGTAAAAAAAACCTTAATAATGAGACCAACGGTAATTTTTAGAGGGGTTTTGACAGGTTGCTTAAAGGGTTAATTTCGGAATACCAGATAAAGTTAACGGAAACTTTTTCTATATGTAAATCAAAAGCTGTGGAAAAAAGGGGTAAAAAAAAAACAAAACTCAAACCTTTTTCTGCAGTAAGTAGAGAGAGTGGAAAAGCCTTTAGTGGGCAGCAAAGTTCCTATTTTGACTTCTTGTTTTTTGTTTCATAGCATTACATTCAATCTAAAGTTTTGATCTTGAGTGGATTTTCTGCTTAAGAATATTCTTAGTTCCATATTGTGTAATGCCCATTTGAACTTTCAGTCTAAAGTTCTGATTTTGAGTGGATTTTCAGCTGCTTTCAGTCTGGTTTTAGCTTAAAAATCGATTCTTTGGTTATTTTGTGAGTACTGTATTTGAGTTTCGGAGTCAAAAAGCCAAAAAAAATGATTCTTTAAGCTATGGCAGAACCAAAACCTGAAGAAATAAGTCTCCCACCAATGGACCAACTTCAAGGCCTAGAGTATTGCACTGACTCAAATCCTTCTTGGGGTATGCACTTCTCATTTTCTAAACCTTTTCAGCTTTAGTTTGTGGATTGTTCTGATTTTTTGTAACTTCTCAATTTTGCTTGTGCAAGCAGGAGAAGCTATAGCTTTGGGGTTTCAGCATTACATTTTGGCCTTAGGAACTGCTGTGATGGTTTAGAATGATAAGGTAAGAGTGGTGCAGACACTGCTATTTGTTGAAGGGATTAATACACTTCTACAAACATTGTTCGGAACTCGATTACCTACCATCATAGGCGGGTCTTACGCCTTCATGGTTCCCATTATATCAATAATTCATGATACTTCTTTGCTGAGTATTGAGGATAACCACATGGTTAGTAAAATTCTATGATCACTTTTCCCGGATCTTTTGCTTTGTTGCTTTTCTCATAAAGTTCAATCTTTTCTGTGTATGCAGAGATTTCTATATACTATGAGAGCTGTCCAAGGTGCACTAATAGTAGCATCAAGCATACAAATCATGGAGAGTCTCAATTTGAGAAACTATTAACTGAATGGTACTTTTGTTTTCCTTTTTATAGGTTATTTAGCCCCCTTGGAATGGTTCCGGTGATCACACTCGTTGGCTTCGGCTTGTTTGACAGAGGCTTCCCTATGGATATGAAACCTTGAGGCTATTTTGAATCCTTAAATGAGAATTTTTTCTTCCTATCATATCAGTAATGTTGTTTTAACTTGTTATCGACTCACTATCAGGTTGGTCACTGCGTCGAAATTGGCCTCCTGATGCTTATTCTATTTATAGCCTTCACCCAGGTATTACTATTTCTTCTAGCAATGTAATGGACTAATATTGTTTGCATTGAATGCAGCTATGTCAAACGAAAAGGTGAAAATGCGATTGCTACATCGAGTGCTTGCACACTGTATCTAATTGGTTATTAGGATGAAAAGTCTCACATTTACAAAATATCAATGTTAATGTGTTGTGCTTATCTTTTCTTTTCTGTCTAAAACAGTACTTGAAGAATTTTCTGATAAAACAAGTGTCGATATTGGAACAGTTTGCTCTCGTTATATCAATCACGGTAACTTGGTACTAAAGCAGTTCCCCTACTAGTCGACATTTATGTTTTTTCTCGTTGAATCTGTGGAATTCTTCTTAGTATTGCCTTTCTGTCTGAAATTTTTCATTCAGGATAAAGATTCCTTATCCTCTTCAGTGGGGTGCTCCTACTTTTGATGTTGGTCATTCTTTTGGAATGATGGCTGCTGTTTTAGTCTCGTTGATTGAGGTACTCGTGAAAACTCGTAAATTCAATAGACATATTACTTTTGATTCAAAGCTAATAATGTTCGCTTTGGCAATCAACGGGATCTTACTAGGCTGCGGCACGTCTAGCCAGTGCCACGCCACCTCCAGCACATATTCTTAGCCTTGGTATCGGTTGGCAAGACATGGGGATCCTTTTGGATGGATTATTTGGAACACTAACTGGTTCAACAGTCTCTGTGTAAGTATTGTTGTTTCTTGCTCGGAAAACTATCGTTTTGTGCCATTATACTATATTAATTCCCGGTAAAACAACAGAGAAAACGTCAGGGTCATTCAAATCTCAGCTGGCTTCATGATATTCTTTTCGATGTTAGGTGAGTGACATTTTAAGTAGGGGTTAGTCTTTTACTATTTATCCCTAGCATAGTTTCTTCTATCGACTTAAAAGTCGGCTTCTTTAATTTCCGCAGGAAAATTCGGAGCTTTGTTTGCATCAATTCCTTTCACCATATTTGCTGGCTGCTGTGTGTTGCATTTTGTTTGGCTACGTCGGTAAATATCAATATCTTTCACCATAGAACTATTATTTGCTTCAATATCTTTTGACATAGTTGCTTTGCTTCTGACTATGGCTCTAATTGTTTTCAGCTTCCGCAGGGGCTGTCGTTCTTGCAATTTACAAACATGAACTCCATGAGAGTCCTCTTTATCGTCGGCATTGCATTGTTCTTAGGCTTGTCGGTTCCCGAGTACTTTAGAGAATACACTGCCAATGCTCTACACGGTCCTGCTAATACCAGGGCTGGATGGGTGAGTTATAAATGAGTCCCCATGGCACTTTTCTTATTCAACTCCTCTGCATATCAACACACCATTGACTTGTACTGTTTTCGGCATGCAGTTCAATGATTTCCTTAATACCATCTTTTCATCTCCGACCGTTGCATTTCTTGTCGCCGTACTCCTAGACAACACACTAGACTATAAAGACAGTGCCAGAGATAGAGGAATGCCATGGTTATACACTCCCTTTCAACCTCAATCGTTTCTTTCCACCGTCATTGATCATCATCAACGACAACAGTCGGTCATATGCATATTTTGACTTGGGTTATTTAGGTTTAATCCGATATCAATTCGTTATGCGTCGCATGGAACAATGACGCCAGGGCAACTGCATTGCAAATCTGCAGACAGAGTCCAGGAAGATCAAAAAGACATTTGTTATTACATAAACATATTGCAGGGTGCCTAATTACTGATAATTCGATCTTTCAAGAACTCTCATGTGAAGTTAATCACCGAAACCAGCACCGAACTTTCCCAATGAACAATGAAAAAGAAGATCAGTTGGATACTTACCGGTACTCGTTGATTCAGACCACTGTTCGCACTGACCAAACACAAGATATTGCTGTTTAAACAACTAGTTAAAAGACTTTTGTTGTATGTATGACAAGTTTCCAAAGCAAGGTAATTTACCTAGGCCTATTGGATATCTTTTATCTGCACAATGTTTCCATTTGGATGCTTCCTGATATGGTTCCTCCCAAAAATTCGATGAAGATCTTCACATTTTAGAGAAAATGAACTTATCTCAGATCTATTCGATCGGTTGTCATTAAGAAGTCTACATCGGCGAAGCCACTCAAAGCTGAATTTAGAAGCATGCTCTCCATATTGTCACGTCTGAGAACAAACGAGGTCATTAATCTTACATCGGAAAGAAAAATGGATATCTTGATATATATAAACGGTGACACTGTACATTTTATTAAACATGTTTTTTGAGAAGAGGATAATGACTCCGTAACAAGAGGTATCAGAGCGATCCTTTGACTGTCCGATCTTTTAATAAATTTCAATTGTTAAAAAGTGTCATTCTCTTCCATTCTATCTCGTGACGCCGAACACGCAAGAAGTAGGGTTTTAGGGTAGGGACGAGTGTTCACCATGATGCAGAAAATTGTACAAACATTGACCCATGGCTCGGGCCTTGGTCTTGGTCTTGGCCTGGAAGATAGACCATGTAGGCAACCCCTGAGATTTCAGACACCAAAACAACTCTTGTCTTCCACTCGGACCAATAAGAAGGATTGGTTTGGTCACCGACGCAACCACCCTGGTCAAATTATTATTATCACAGTCAAAAACTCTTTTCACTTTCTTCTTCAATCCCTGGATGAACAAAAAAACCATTAAAAAAAGGAGTAAACTTTGCCCGTCATTTTAAACGTTGGAAACAGTCACCGAAAGGTAAACAAATTGGTTCCATATAAGCTTTTTCTGAACCCCTTTTTTCTACTTTGGTTATGGTGACTAATTCCGATCGGATACAATAAAAGCTCATCAAATCTAATTTACTTCAGTTATAATGTATTTAAGACTCATCAAATCTAATTGTTAATTATGATCAATGTTAAAGTTTTCTGAAGAAAAGTGTATATTAATATGGCTACGTATTGATATACAAATTGTGCCAACAAAAATTACACAAACCTCTGTATTTAAACCGTACAATCTAAAACATATATTCCGAACCATAACATCCTAAATCATAAACTCTAAACTCTAAACTCTAGTTTTTAACCATAAACCTTAAATTTTACATCATACAACATATACCACTAAATCCTAAACCCTAAACTTGAAAGGCTAGGCATAACCCTAAACTTGAAAGGCTAGGCATTTTCCATACTTGTTTTAACTACGGGACTTAGTTGAAATGATAATGTTACCTCATACCTTAATTAGTAGTCAAATGCTCGATCTTTGTTTTGGACATGTAAAGGCGACACTCAAAAGGGACTGGTGGCCTATAACCGCCCTTAAAAATTTAAAATTAAAAAAAATTAAGTAGGATCAATAATAAAATTATATGTTAATCCCTTAAAATTATATAATTTATATTATTTTCTCATAAGTTTTTTATTTATAAATGATCTTTCAATAAATAACATCAAGTTCCATCAATTAAATATAAAACTTATAATCAACGTCTATTTTATGTGTATTAATAAACACGAAAAATTAGTCATTTGATTTATTCCGAAAAATTCGAACAAAAACCCATTACCTCATCCTAGGATTAAAAAAAATAAAAATAGTGTATAATATATAATTAAATATTGCATTAGTAATTGTAGAATTGAATAATGGGAATGGGTGAAGCATTCTTGTATAAATCTGAGTCAATAATTAGTTGGCTTCTGCAGGTCGCCATTGGACCACAAATGTCTGATTGAATCCCCATTTAAATATTCATTAATAATATTATGATTCAAAATTCAACAACTCGTAAAATAATAATGCTTTCAATTTTTTTTTATTCTTATAATATCAATAATCAAAGTTGAGCCGATTTGGCTGATCGGTCCAATTTTATTTTTCTTTCAACTTTGTAGACTGGTCGTATATTAAACTATGAAAAATTCTTGACCCCGTTTATTATTAGGTTTTTTAAATAGTTTTAAACATCGATAAGAATATTTGGTCGGTTGATAAAGTTGTTTATATTTGGTATGTTTGTTTATCTTTGTTGATATTTTTTGGTAAAATGCAAAAGATGTCCCTAATGTTTGCATGTTTTGTCATTTGGATCCCTATTTTTTTCGTCCAAATATGTCTTCAACGTTTCAATTTGGTCCAAATATGCCCATATTAGATGAAATATGTCAGTCAACTGACGGTCAATGGCTGATGCTGACTGAACTTACTACGTGTTAAGATTTGCTGATGTCACGTCATATTTTTTTAAAAAAATTGTTATACCCTTCTTTATGGTGACATGTAGACGACTATTATGCTGACACGTGGCCGAATTTGATAATGATACAAGGCAAATATAATGCTGACACGTCAATAGATCTTAACACGTGATAAGTCCAGTCAATATCAGCTGTTGACTGTCAGTTGATTCACAGTTTACCTCCAACATGAGTATATTTGGACTGAAACGTTGAGAGCATATTTAGACAAAAAAAATAAGGGGCTAAATGACAAAACATGCAAACGTTGGGGAACATCTTTTGTCATTTTTGCCTCTTCTCTAAGTATGATTAAAATTAGAATTAAAATTTATAAAAAAATAATTTTAAAGATGTTTACAAAGCGATATCTATTCATATTTTCGAACACAAATCTTTAAAATGAAAATTGTTTTTTTAATTGGAATCAATCCTTGAGTTATATTAGTAGAACTTTTAAGTTACAATAAACAAGTGAACATGTATTGTTATATTTTAAGAGATCAAATTTTACTATTGGTTCTGATGTTATTTATAAGTTACAGATTTAATGGTTATATTTTAATTTGATCAATTTAATTATTGTCTTCTTCTTTTTTTAATTTTGAATTTGATTAAATGATATGAAGAAGATATGACTGAATAATTAAAATTTAATTAAATATATCTTATAAAATTAATTTTTTATTAATTTTTTTTAAATATATGTTGTGTAGTTGAGTTTTTTCGGGTTAGAAAATTTAGCTTAGAATGTAGTTGATACTAATATTTTTTTAAGAACAAATATAAAGGTTTTTGTATTTTTTTTTTGACCTACTATGATTATTGACATATTTTGTGATTAAAATATTTTTAAATGTGGCTTTTTTTTCCGAATAACGTCATTCTTTATCATTAAAATCGTTTAATAAGTTTAATTGTAGTTTTTTGAAGAAAAAAATAGTTATATTTTTTTGAATAATTTCAATTTATGAGGGAAAAAATAAATTTTATTCCTACTGAATCTTTAAATTCGTAATTTAAAAAAAGTTGTCAACTAAAAATTTTAATTATAATCATTCTTTTAAAAACAATAGTTATACGAAGATCGAACTCTTAATCTTATAATTAAAAGAGGAGACAAACAAGAGCCAAATTAACAGATAATTAATACAATCTAATCCAAAAAAAAAATTGCTTGAGAAATTAGATAAAGAATATCAAGAAAGGGTGATTTGGGAAGTTTAGAATCAAAAAAGGGAGCGAAGAAAACGGAAAGCAGAGGGAAAAAAAAAAAGAAAAAAAAAAAGAGGGAAACCCGAGAAAAAAAACGAAGAGAAAATATTAAAAATTAGAAAAAGAAAGAAGGTGGTGGAAAGAATCACATGGCTCATTAGTTGGCTTGTCTCTCTCCCCTGGGTCCTCCTTTCTATCTTCTCTGCATCCAATTCTTCTTCTTCTTTGTTTATTCTTCTTTTTTCTCCTCCTCTGAATCTTCTCTTACACTTTCTCCGATCAGATCTTTGTGTTTAGTTTCCGCCGGTGGTCTTCATGGCCGATGATAAGGTAGACCCAGTTTTTTTTTGGTACCGGTGTTGGAATTCGGAAGTGAATCTTGGGTTTCTTTTTCTTTCTTTCTTTGGGTTTGGATTTTTGTGTGGTTTTTCATAGTTTTCCCTTCTTCTTTTTGGTTCTGGGTCTGTAATTCCAGCTTAAAAAACCTGTCTTGGTTTATTTGTTCGTGAGATTTTTGGGGTTTGTTTGTTTGTTTATTTCTCTTGTTGTTTTCCTATGGGTTTTAAAAAACCTGTCTTGGTTTATTTGTGTGGTTTTTCATAGCGTCTATTGAGCTAATCGTGAAACTATGCTGATGGAATTTTGGGTTGTTTTTGTTTCGATCTGTGATAGCCTCTCTGCGTTTTTCAATTTTCAATTTTGAATTTTGAATTTTTTGTTTGATTTGTCATACTGACTGTGCAGCTCAAACTAATTTCTGGGTTTGATTTTGTTTTTCTTTTTGGATTTGGGATCTCCGGTTTTTGTTTTTCCTTTAAAGTTTAAACTTTTATCTGTTTTACTTACCTTGAATTTCTTAATTTACCAGGAAATGTCTGCTCCTGTTGTGGATGGGAAGGATCCTGTCACTGGTCACATAATTTCAACTACAATCGGAGGCAAAAATGGAGAACCTAAACAGGTATATGCCTTTTTTTCGGTTATCTGGTTTCGAATCTGTTCAAATTCTGCATTAGCTATCGACTAATAGGAGTGATAATCAAGCTTATTTTACTTGGAAATTCATGTTTTTTGATGTTTTGCTAATTGCAGACAATTAGTTACATGGCTGAGCGCGTAGTCGGGACTGGTTCGTTCGGGATTGTTTTCCAGGTACTTAGACATAGTATTAAAAGTAGTCCATGTTATCTTGTTGATGTTTCACTTGCTGATGCATCTTTTTTTCTTTCAAGGCAAAATGCTTGGAAACAGGAGAAACCGTGGCTATAAAGAAGGTTTTGCAAGACAGAAGATACAAGAACCGTGAACTGCAATTGATGCGTGTGCTGGATCATCCGAATGTGATTTCCTTGAAGCATTGTTTCTTTTCGACAACAACTAAGGACGAGCTTTTCCTTAACTTGGTTATGGAGTACGTACCGGAGAGCATGTATAGGGTTTTGAAACATTACAGCAGTGCAAATCAAAGAATGCCGCTTATCTATGTGAAACTTTACACATACCAGGTGTGCAGAGTATTCTTTTTCCGTGCTTGATTTCTTGTGTAATTTTATGCTTTATGCTAATTAGTGGTGGTTTTACAGATATTCAGGGGACTTGCATACCTCCATAGTGTTGTTGGAGTTTGCCATCGTGATTTGAAGCCACAAAATCTTTTGGTATGCTTTTCTCACTGATGATTTTTGTAGAATGTTTTGACAATGCTCTTGAGATAATTTTTGGCTTTCTACAGGTTGATCCTTTGACTCACCAGGTTAAGATTTGTGATTTTGGAAGTGCAAAAGTTCTTGTAAGTTGATCCTCTCTGTGGTTTTTGTTATGTTTTATTTGAATGTTTGATTCACTTCATGTGATATCATCTGCTATTTGTTAATGGTGCAAAGATTTCTCTTAAGCTGGTTTCACATGCTGGTGTATTCATATTGCCCTGGCACTTTATTAACATGTCAATGGTTCTCTCTCTTGTTTTTTTTCCTCCGTAAATACTTTCGTGCTTACTAGTACTACTGATTTACTTCTATCAGGTCAGAGGTGAAGCTAACATCTCATACATATGTTCACGTTTCTATCGAGCACCAGAGCTTATCTTTGGTGCTACAGAATACACAACCTCGATTGATATTTGGTCAGCTGGTTGTGTTCTTGCTGAACTTTTGCTCGGCCAGGTTAGCACATTTGGCTTCTTTTCTTTTTCCTTATTTTGATATGTAGGAATAGCACTAATACCTAATTTTTCTCCTGTGTAGCCATTGTTTCCTGGAGAGAATGCTGTGGACCAGCTTGTAGAGATTATTAAGGTATGATTCGCTTGGGGATGATTGAAGTTATGCATTTTTTTTCTGTCCCGAATCTGTTTCTTACATCTTTTCCTACAGGTCCTAGGTACACCCACTAGGGAAGAAATCCGCTGCATGAATCCCAATTACACAGATTTTAGGTTCCCGCAGATTAAAGCGCATCCATGGCATAAGGTTTGCCCTATATTGTCCTTTTCTAGACATGTAAATTTGATACTTGAATGATTGGCGTCTTGTCGAAACTTTATTAATGCCTTCTGGATATTTTGCTAATGAATTATTTGTTGATTTCCCCCCTTAGATGTTTCACTACCAATGCCTTCGGGTCCCAAAATATTTGATTGATTTTGAGTAATGCACTGCATTGCTGTTATAACATGAATGTTGCTGTCGGTTACATTAACTTAACTCCGTTACCTATTTAGGTTTTTCATAAAAGGATGCCTCCTGAAGCAATTGATCTTGCTTCACGACTGCTGCAATACTCGCCAAGTCTACGCTGTACAGCGGTGAGTTGCTAGTGTTCTCCCGGTTTTTTGATGGATGATATTTCCATTTTAGACACGTAAAGTATCCACAATTCTCCAATTGTCCATTTGACTATGTTTTTCTCTCTTTGCTATGATGACAGCTTGAAGCGTGTGCTCATCCCTTCTTTGATGAGCTTCGAGATCCTAATGCTCGCCTTCCCAATGGGCGACCATTACCGCCACTCTTCAACTTCAAACAGGAAGTATGTTTCTCAACTAGACTTCATTTTGATGTACTTTCCATTTGTACAAAGTATTTTAGATGGGATTATTTTATAGTTGGGATTTTGTTTCTGGTTCAAGTCAATTGCATTCTTCTTGTTTCAGTTATCTGGAGCTTCACCGGAGCTTATCAATAAGTTGATTCCAGATCACGTGAAACGGCGGATGGGGCTACAACATTTCATAAACCCAGCCGGGACATAATACTTCAAAAACGATCAAAAGGATTCGGTATCTCCTAGTCAATGCGTGACACAGATGCATTACTATCTCTGGATAACAGCCATCGAGACTTCCCCAGCACCATTTACTACTCTTCCACGACGCGTACAGTCTCCGGCCACCGAATGGCTGCCTTCTACTTAGAACTCTCCCTCTCTGGGTCCTTTATTCTATGAGTTAACTTTCTTTTGGCAAAATGCCTTCTTTGTTATGTACATGTAAACATGTTTGATAGTAAAAGATAAAGACTTTTAAGGTTAGGGGTTGGAAAAAAACCAGAAAAGCTGTTTATGAGGGGAAAAAGTTTCAACTTTCAAGTGTATCTGTTGCTAGCTCTGATAGAAGTTGGTTTTTGGGCTTGTTTATGACTTCAAATTGCAGACAATTATTGTGTTATTTGTTTGTGCCAAGTAATGCTATTTACCCTTTTTTTCACACAACTGCTGGTTCTTGTTTATTTGCAAAGCTGAATAAGCTGAAAGAAAAAGCTGCAATGGTGGAAACATGACTCAGTAGGGCATTGGTGTGACTCAGTAGGCCATTGGTGATTGTTGGATTGTCATTATGAGGGCATAGTAGGAAAAGTGATGTAATGATGGTTTTAGGGTGAATGATTGGGGTATGTTTTGTCAAAAAAGTAGATGCTCTTAGTCTTAGTCTTTAGCCTTTAGCACCTATGGCCCCACCCATGCGCTAATAATTACATTCATTTTGTTTTTTGGTCGTCAAAAGGAGGCTGAGCTGAGCTGGTTCCCTGTTTTAGTGTTTCCTAACTAATTCATTTGATTTAGACCCTTTCTCTCATTCACATCTGTTTTTTCAAATCCCCAACTTCCTTTTTTATGTTTTCATTCAAAAATTAATTTCATTGTTGATTAGGATTAGGATTAGTATTAAGATTAGGATTAAGATTAGGGTTTAGAGTTAAGATTAGGATTAGGATTAAGATTAAAATTATGATTAATAATATGGATTAATATCTTATACACTGGCGGTGGAAACTGAAAGTTTCTACAAACACCTTAGTTTTAGGGTATAAGGAGTTAGTTTGGGTTATAAGGTTTAGGGGTTTAAAATTTAAGGATAGTAGTTTTAATTTAAGGTCTAGGGTTATAATTCAGGGTTTATATGTTAGGGTTTAGTTTTTAGGGTAATATGATGAGGATTTAGGTTTTAACCTATAAACCCTAAATTATAATCCTAAACCTTAAATTAAAACAACTATCCCTAAATCTAACCCCTAAACCATATACTATAAACTAACTTCCTATACCCTAAAACTAAGACGCTTGTGGAAACTATCAGTTTCCATCGCCTGTGTAAAGAATATTTATCCTAATAATACTAGATATCTTCAGGCCTAAATATCAAGTTAGAAAAAGTAATATTAAACTTTTTTTATATTTTAATACACTGACCGTGTTTTTACCAGTGTCTTAATTTTAGTGTTTAATGTTTAGGTCTAGGAGTTTGAAATTTAGGCTTAAGATGTTATAGGTTGGGGTTTAAGTTTAGGGTATATGATGAAGGGTTTAGGTTTTAATATATAACCTCAAAATTTTAATCACATCCCTTAAGTTATAAACTTTACACCATAAATTGAATTTCTTAATCTGAAAAACTAAGACGTTTGTACGAACGTTTTAGTTTCTATCGTTAGTGTATGATATAATTACACTTCTAAAAATATCAGTGTCCTTATATTCAACGAGTGAACTTATACTCGAACCTTGAAAATTACATTGATAAAAGTAATTACAAATTTTGAAAATAAATAATAAAATAACCATGAAAGACGGTAAGTACAATATTAGTACTCGTGACAATCAAGTTTCTAAATAAATTCAGTTGCATGTATACTTTCTATCCGAGCAATTTGGATTTAACCTGTTAAAAAAAATATCATTAAACTTTAAAAGATTTATTTTTCCCCCAAAAAATCAAATCAAAGTTATCTATACAATAAATATAAATGTATTTAAAATTTGATAAATGTGTTTTAAATGCGCTGATATTAGATTTAAGTTAACAAATAATGCTCTAAATTGACAAAAGTATTTGACCGATAATTAGAAATTTCCGGAAGTTTTTGAACTAATTTAAAGTTTGGGTTATAATTGGAGGACATATGTTGTAATTAACTCGTTTATTACTGAAAAGAAAATGTTAAGTGGAATGAAACGGTGCCGTTTGAGCCGAGGACCACCGCAAAAAGCTTCCCGCAACGTGAAATTCGCGCCAGCGGCGACCACTCACATGTATACGTAGAGAAACTATTTTCTAATACAACGTATACTCAAAAAGAAACATTTCAACCACTTATGAACCGTTGATTTTCTGATCAATAATCACATCAACGGCCCATAACTCACCGAAATCAGACAGAAACCCAAACATTGTAAGAATACAGGCATGGATGGATCGAGGAGGGCTGGCGGGGGCGATCGTCCCCTAAAAACCTTAAAATTCTTATACGATTTAAATATTTTTAGAATTTTTCAATTATTTTTTATTAAAAATTTATTTTTATCTCACTGAATACAACTACAAAATCATGAAAAAGCGACAATCTCTGTCATTTCACGTATCTCGAGTAACATTTTTATACTCGAAATATATAGCCTTTTCATGAAAAACCCAAGCTTTAGCTGATTCAAGCTTCATCTTTTTTGTTTTATCTGTCAGTAGATTTTGGGCTTACTTTCATTTCCCAGTCAAAAACTTTACCTTCTTTTTTTCTCGTTGCTTATTATTTTTTCTTTTTAGATAAATTATATATTTTATTATTCAAGACAAAAAAAATACAAAAATTCTATAAGGCATTTTGGGCTTCTATCCCACCTAAAGAATTTCCTAAAATGCACAAATGGCACTATTTACGGTATTCATATGAGTAAGTCTATTTTATGTTTTAATATGTACAATTTCCTTTATACAATATAATAAACTATCACTAGACCTATATGCATTTCGAAACCGTCTACGATTTCTCTCTTCTCAGACAAAGTAGACAAACGCACTCTATTTTATCTTAAGGATGTGAACAATCAGAGATTTCTCCTTAAGCCTTGAACACATCCAGCATAGTTCACTTTTTCATTCTTCCATATTTCTAGTCAATCCACACAAATGTAGAATAACAGTCCACATCTCTTTTGAGTAAGTACAATCTGCAAAGATATGATTTCGATTCTCTTGATCATTTTCACAAAGTATGCAGCCATCCCCAACATTTAACCTCATCTTGTTTAATGTATCAAGTGCAGGTAATATGTCAATAATTTTCATCCACATGATTAGAGAATGTTTAGGCACATGCAGGCTGTACCAAACCAGCTTATGCCAACTCATTGTGACTCTAACATGTACTGTTGATGTTTTAGTAGTTACAGTGACAGAGTTAAGATTTTTATATATTAGGGTTATATTGGGTATAAAATTTAGATTTTTTTTATAAAATTATAAAAATTATTATTGATCCTGTATCTCAAAAAATAAGTGTGGTTAATTTTTATCTATGAAAAAATCTAATTTTTTATACTTTATAATGAGTTTAAAAGACATTTTAGTTAAATTAGTAGAGTTATTTGCACCCTAAAGTTTCTTAATACATCCGCCCATGAGTAATAAGTTACCGTAGACATTATTTTTATGGGGCATTCTAAACTTAGTTACTTGGACTTGGTTTTGAGTGTCGGGTATCGTTATGTATTTAACGATTAATATTTGGAGGATCTTTGGTAGTCATATTCCCATGTCTGTTCTAGGATACGAGTGTCAGAACAACATAGATTCTAAGGCTTTATTTTTTGTTGCGTTTAACAACTTAAACGACCGTTTGTCTACTATTTTCTTACCAAACAACCAACATTTTAGTTGTGAACGGACATTTGTCTATATTTTTAACGCTTAAACAAATATTTGCCCACAGCTAAAAATTACAACTTCTGCCAACGGGCGTTACAACCATAACAGCCGTTTGTTCACAACAATAGAAAACGAAGGTAACATCGAGTTCCAGACACAATTGTGTAAAGGATAGTATTTCTGACTATAAATTTGGTGGTAACATAACATGCAATCAATGATAATTAAGAAGTTGATATGCTTGTGCAAAATGTGCATTATAATGCACTTGGGGTACATATTCCTGTTGGAACAAATGTTATTGGATTTGGAATCATACTCTCGGAACTTCACCATTCCACATTCCCTAAAATCTATTCAATCCTTTCATACGAGATACTACTCCGTTCATGTTTGGGTAAACAAACGACTTGAATCTTCCGCGAAACGAGCTCGCATCATTAAACTGATGTATGCTTTGTTTCGTATTCAATCTTAAGAAACTTCATGATTGATACAAGTTAAGACATTGTACGACGAGAAGCGGCTTGAAGTGCTAGTGGATAGGGACTTGAAAGGGTTGTTTTGATGCAACGGAGTTGGCGCTCTAGTGTACTCGATCACAACCACTTCTTCGCCTGAAGATGTCCGAAGTTTTTGAAGGTCCTTTGCAGTCGGCAACGAAGGAATCACAAGGTAGAACAAACCATTGCGAGAGCAAAGCATATAACTTCATCCGGAACCACAACTACATTCATGAAGAATGTGATGTTCATTCTAAAAATTCGAATTCAATCAGTTTTGTTTGCATGGTGTGTCTATCTTACAGACGTTGAGTCTTTGTTAAATTAATGACCGAGATTAATCTTACTATATTTCTATATTTTTTCTATTAAATTTTTATAATTTTATTAATAATCACAGTCATCTATTTTTATTTACCTAACGGTTAAAAAAAATATAAAATTTAGGGTTATATCATATATGTATACATATATCAAAAATGAAAATTCTTTCCTTTTTTACCTCAAATTATTAGTATTATTTTTACTAATTCTAGTCAGTATTTAGGTAATCTTCATTCAACCCATTTTCTTATACCATTTTATTTTTCAAGTTCCTTTCTTCACCTAACCTCTTTCACCCTCTTTAAGCCTATATATCTATGTATAGATTCTCGCAATTTATTTGTCTTTTAATGGAGAAAGTGCTTGATTCTATTATACCAATTGAACCCATTTTGCTATAATCTTTTTCCATTACAATTTTGGGGTTTTGACATATCAATGTGAACAAAACCTTCTCCTTTTGGGTTCAGATTTTTGGTTGTTTGTTTGTCAATTTTGCTTGGAATTGAAGTGATAAAAAGAAGTAGGTAAGGATCTGATTCTGGGTTGTTTTGGAAGTTAACAAAGGTTCGATTTTTATTACTTTTGAGTGAATTAATAAGCTCTTACTGTTGTTTCTCCGATTCTTTTGTGATTATGGCCTTTTGGATTCTTTGGGGTGTATGAACATGAAAAGTGGTTTGAATTTGATCACATTGTTTATGGTTTCTGCTTTTGGTTTTAAAATGGAGAAAATCTTGGCTCTTTTACATTATATGATTGCTGATATGTATGCTTATTGCCTTGGTTTTTGATTATTTTGGATGAGTTGTAGTTAGCTGAGATTAATGGATCAAGAGAAAAGGGGTGATTGCATAGGGAGTAGTGAGAATTTGAGTCAAGTTGAGGAAGATGTTAATGGGGCTATGTCTGAAACTGTCATTGCGAAAAATTCTGAAGAAAAAACCTGTTTTGATGGAGAAAATGTGGATTCGAGATTGCGAAATGATGGCTTTGAGTCCTTTAAGAATCATATGATGGATTTTCGGAGTGATGGAAATTCAAGTAGTTTAGTTGATGGAAATGTGCTTAAGAATGAGGAAAAGGGTTTGGGGGAGAAAAGCAATGTAGTGGCAACAAGTGAGGGGTTGGTTGAGGCAAGCCGGGAATCGATAAACGAAATTAGAGGACTTTGTCGAGGAAGTACTGGGAGTTTGGATAATTCAGTTAGTGGATTTGTGTTTGAGACCACTGTTGTGATTAACACCCAAGAGGCAGCTTGCATGGAAGGAGATAATGGGGAATTCGAAGTGAAAGACAACGGACTCGGTTCAAGTAAAGTACCGACAGAAGAGCCGAAGAGAAAAGTTGCTGAAGCAGAGGAATCATGTGTGATTGATATAAAGGGAAGTAGTGGTGACCGAAGACAGTTTAGCGGGAGTTGGGATGGGGAAAGAGTTTGCAGAATTTGCCATTTGAATACAGAGCAATTACTTGAATCTACTGATAGTACATCGGCTACCGAAGCTACTATGGATCTAATTCAACTTGGTTGTGGATGCAAAGATGAGCTAGGAATTGCACATAGTCATTGTGCAGAGGCATGGTTTAAGCTGAAAGGAAACAGGTAATGTTCCTTCTGTGGTAATGAAGTTGTAGGATCTGAGTCCGGCTCCGGCCTCATTGGGGAAAATATGCAGTCTTTCTGCTTAATGCTTCGCCATAAGTACCGTTTTGTTAACTCGTCATGTGTTAGGTATTCATGATATCTGTAGGGTCTGGTTTTACTTTTTCTTTGCTCTAGTTGTTCTCGGAATTAGTTTTAGGACCGATTAGAAGCTTCGTAGGTCTCATTGAAACCATTTTGTTTATGGATGTCAAATTTGCTCATCTTTCAGATTACAATAATTAAAACAGAAGAGTTAATGATGTGAAATATTTCTCTGGTCATTGAAAAGGTTTGCACAAATTTGTTTGCTTAATGAGCAAGGAACAACAGTTTTTATTTGGTGTACATATGAGGATAAACCAACTTTTGCTACCTATGTAATAACTCAGAAGCAGAAAGTGTTGGCAATTCAACTATATATACCTTCTTATGTTTAATTCTCTCTGCAGAATTTGCGAAATTTGCGGTCAAACCGCAAAGAACATCAGAGGCATTAGAGATAACAGATTTCTCGAAGATTGGCACGGCCAAGGATCTACGAGTGATGGTACTACCGTCTCAGAACGACATGCAGGATGTTGGCGTGGACAGCCATTCTGCAACTTCCTGATGGCATGCCTGGTAATGGCCTTTGTACTGCCATGGTTCTTTCGTGTGAATATGTTTTAGCAAAGGTGTGAAAACAAGACATGATGTTCTTCCTCCGCATCGGCATTTTTCGCCTATTTGTTCAGTCGGCCGGCTTCTCCTGTGGAATTCAAGTGGATATGAAATAACTTGTCAGCAAAGCTATTTATGGGTTTTTTTCTTTCTTTTCTTTTCTGGTTTTCAGCACCCATATAAACATATGGTTAAAGCTTGACAAAGATGGCTTAGGCTATGTTAATGGGAAAAGTTTTCTTATTTATTAAAGATGTAGATTCAATATGGGAATTCCCATTTATACATGAATGTAATCACAAATTTGGTCTGACATGTTCCTTCATGTAGCGTTTGTAAACATGTTCGTTTAAAGTTCCTGAACACTTCTTTTATCATTTTATTTGCAAGCCCAAAAATAGTGAAACTATGCCACTAATCCTTAAGTTCTTTCATGCTTCACGGTTTGAACTCCAAAGTTCACCATGTGTTTAACTTTGTCCCTACCTTTACCAATATTTAAAATGTAAAAAAGGAGAATCAGTTAAACGAGCTTATAAACATGACAATAAACGAGTCGATAAACAAACTTATAAATGTGCTTGCTCGTGAATATTAACGAATCGAACACATGTTAACTTAGAAGTATAATGTTAAACTTACTAGTAAAGGGAGAGATAACACCCTGGCCATGTTTGATGGGCACCCTGCCCATCCATCCACATGGTGTGGTCCATTTTTGAGTATGTAAGAACCAAGAAACTTCAAATCTTATTGGTACCTGAGACCAGTACACAGCTAAACAGAAACATGGGATCCAACCATCAAAACTATTGTTGGAACCATACAGTTGGATCTGTCATAATGTGTCATCATTTTTATCACAACAATTTAACATCTACAACTTCATCCACCAACACCAACAACTTGGCTTTAATAATCACCTCCCAGTTCATGGTAATAGAGAAGATTGTCCGGCAGGTATGCCGGCATACTAGGCGTCGTTGCCCTTCCGACCGGCACGATATGAAGGAAACAACACTCTTATAAACTCCAAAGGGGGCACATTCAAAGTTCGTTATATGAACAAAGATCGTTCGGCTGAAAACGTTCAGTTGACTAACATGGACTAAACCGAACTCGATTTAAGCAAGAGATCATAGTTTGGATAACAATCTGAATCAAAGTAAAGCACAATGAATGACACCAGAAAGGATAAAATCACCAAAATGGTGTCAAAGAGCAAATGCTTGAAGTTCAGGCCAAAACAATAACACAAATTATTGTGTTTTAACCATTAAATGGACAAAAAATATCAGCAAAAAAGAATAGCACACCAGTTCCTCTCTCAAATCTCACCTACAGCAATCTTTTTCCTTTTTCCTTTATCATAAATCAAGTGTATCAAATATCAATAATAAATAATGGAAACTCAAATTACCAATCCCCCCTAGTCCAAAAATCTAACCAATAATCAAAACTACTGTTTTGTTCAACCACACCATTTTGAGAGAAGAACTAAGAAAACAATAAGGAAAACTATTGAAGAAAGGCCAATTGCAACACCAATAACAACCTTATTTGCCCCATGATGTTGATCCTTGTTTTCACTTGTGTCATCTGCACTAACATCATCATAATCTGAAGAATCACTGTCACTAGACTCCTTAGAAGGAGGAGGTGACATTGGAAATCCATGCTTATCACAAGGAGCAATCCCAAGCTTCAATTTTGATGACAGAACAGAATGATTGTAGCACAAATTGCTATTCCCGCCAATCTTGAAAACATCTAGTTTCTTTATGAAACTAGCATTGAAAGGCAAAACCCCATGAAGCTCATTGTTCTCAAGCTTCAACACTTTCAAGTTTTTCAACTCTGAGAAAAACCTTGGGACAGTACCATTGAACTGGTTATTACTCAGATCAGCATGAACCAAGCCTGTTAATGCTGATATAGAATCTGGGATTGAGCCAGAAAATGAATTGAAAGCCAAAGATAGATTCTTTAATGATATCAAGTCACCAAACTCAGTTGGAATCGCCCCATTTAGGCCATTTGAAGAAAGGTTCAAGTACTCAAGATCTTCAAGAAGGGTAATGGAAGTTGGTATGTTCCCTTTGAGCTTGTTATTGGATAAATCAAGACGGGTCAGATTCTGACGGAGGTGTCTCGGAAGTGAACCGGTGATATTAGCATGGGAAATGGTTAAAGTCTTCAACTTGTGCATATTCCCAAGGATCACATAAAGGCCGGTGGTGTTAACCGGAGTGAAAGAAACTGTGAGATCGGTAAGGTTAACGAAACGCGAGAGCCAGACGCCGGTGAGGCGGCGGAGGGAGCGAATGCAGGAGAAGGAAGTGAGGGAAAGGGAGAGATCGGAAGGGAAACGGATGACGGAAGTGTGACAGTTAGTGAAGGAAAGTGAATGGAGAGAAGAGAGGGACTTGAGAGCTGTGAAGGAGAGGGAAAGGTCGGCGGAGCAGTTGGAGAGGTGGAGGGAAACGAGGTGGCGGAAGGGCTTGGAGCTGTCGCAGACGGTGGCGTTGTGAGGCGAAGGTTGAATGCAAGGGTCTCTTGCGGTGGGAATGTTGAGGGATACGAGTGCTTCTATTTGCTTGGGGTCTAGCGTAGAGGAGGAGGAAGAAGAGGGCGTTTCAGTGGTGGCAGAAGCGGCGGAGACGGCGAGGTAGAGGAGGAGGAGGAATGGTGCCGAGTTAAGTGATGGAGGTGGTGGTTTCATGGTTGAAAGTTTGAGTTTTTAGTAATGTCGGAACTTGGGAAGTGATAGGGAAAAAGAGTGGATTTTTTTATATAGTACGAGATTTTATGTCATGGGCTGTACGAAAAAAACAAACAAACAACAGGGGTCAAAGTGTATAATTTTTTAATTTTTTTTTAAAAATACTAGTGCAATATAAGGGTAGCATCTATCTTTGTCACCAGGACACAAAGGGATGAACAATTTTTTAAACTTTTTCTACGTACGTAATTTCAAAAAGTAAATTAAAGGTTCAATTTTTTAACACCAAGTTTAAAAGCTTGTCGGTTAAAAAAGGCATATATAATATATTTGTTTGTTACTCTAATTTTAATCCCTAAATGTAACAATTTTCTTTAATTTAGTCTTAACTTTTTTTATATTAGTCTGAATTTGTTGTTTCTTTCTTTTGATGGCGTGATACTTCATAAAAATTATACTCTCTTCGTCTCACAATTTTTGTGCTTTATTTATTTTTTAGTCAATTTTTTTAATTTTAACTCATAATTATTTAAAATACATCATTGTTAAAAATATAAAAAAATATATTTTAAAAAGCTCTAATCGAGTAGTTTTCAAATATATATTTTATAAAAATTAATTATTTAAAATATTCAATATAATAATAGTCAAAGTTTAAAAATTTTGACTTTTAAAAAGTCAATAAAAGACATTTTTTATGGGACGGAATGTGTAATCTTAGATTATTACGTCATCAAAAAATTAAAGATGAAAAAGTTATCAGGTTTAGAAATTAACATTGACTAAAAATAATTTAAGGACTGAATTAAAAACAAATATCAAATTCAAGAACCAAACATTGGTTTACACCAATATACTTAGGTTGGATTTACGTGGCCGGTGCCTTCCGGCTTCACTTTTTTTAGGCTTAACCCTCAAATAGGTATCCCAACTATTTTTTTACAGTTAGGTGCTCAAATTAATTTTCGGGCTAAATAGGTGCATAACGTTTCATTCCGTTACCATATAGGTGTCTACCATTAATTTTCACGGTTAAATACCACATGTCACCTCCAAAATAAGTTCAAAATTATATTAAAAATAAATAAAATTAATAAAAAAAAATATATCTTAAAATTTTCAAACATTTCTAAAAAGTCCCCAAATCTCTAAACTCCCCAAATCCGACCACTCCTGCCGGCAGCAGTCGCATTGTCGACGACGGAATGAAGCGCCCTATCTTCGCCGAACAACCTACACACCGTTCGTCGTTCCTGCTGCCATTCGTTCGAAAGAACCATTCGACAATTTCGTCGATTCGCAAGGCGCCGACCGATTTCTGACGATGGGGTGGTGGGGGAAATGGTCGAGATGGGTTGACGACCGGTGTGGTGTGCGGCGGCGTGACAATCGGCGACGGAATCGCCACAAATCAGGATTTAGGTTTTAGGGAGTTAGAGATTTTGGATTTTGAGAGTTGTTTTGTAAATTTTGTATAATTTAGATAATTTTTTAAAATTAAATAATTTTATTTATTTTTAATATAATTTTAAATTTTTTGGAGGTGACACGTGGTGACGGAATGAAAAGTTAGTCATCTATTTGGCCCGAAAAATAGTCATTTATTTAAGTGTTAAGCTTTTTTTTTATCAGCACTACTACCGAAGTGGTATTTTTTTCCATTTGGTCCTTCCAACCTTTTTCTAAATTACAAGGAAAACACTATAAAAAGGACAACCTAAAAGTTTTACATTATCTATTATATCCCATAAGTATAATTTATTTGGATTAACCTAAAATCTTTCAACCGACCCGTTTTTATATTCAAATTTGGGACTGATCCTAAATATGCCACCATGGAAATAACACAACACAAAAGTTATTTCTGAATCACCATCCATGCTGCCAAAAAAAGAGACAATTATAATATGTCAATATAGATAACGATTTAGTGAACCAAAACTAACTAGCACTGGCTATCACAATCGATGTTTGTTTAAACAAAATATAAAATGACATAGAGAGTCTCTAAATGTGAAATAGAAACAAAAACTAATTTTTATTTGTTAAAATTTTTAGACATGAACGAATAGAAATACATGAATGGATTAAATTTATATAACACGAATTATTAATGTGTTAAAATTTAAAACATCTTAAACATGATTACAAGATAAAAAATCATAAAATACAACATTATACTTATGGATTGTCAGTCTATTTTTCACTTCTTATCTATGTACTGGTAAAATGGTGTTATTTTTCACCATTGACAAATACATTCACAAGTGTATATTCAGTGTAAACTAAATAAATATAAATTCATATAAAAACTCATAAAAAATATAATGGAGTGAGTTACTGAAGTATGACTATAATTTACAGACTATGTGCAAACTTTTTTCTAGCATAAATATGACAAGTTTACAATCAGATAGAAAGCATTGATGAAACTTTCACTAAACATCATACCAAGATGATAGCTATTATACATAATAAATATAGACTTCCAACATTCGATGAGATTGAGTATTTTAACAGTTTCAGTCGTGTGACGTTATCTCTAAATATATATAAAATCTACTTAAGAAAGTGTTGAAGTTAAAAATTAATTTCAAGAAACCCTAAAACAAATTAAACCAGTTTATTATAAGCAAGAATTAAAGCTACACAAGTAAAACAAAAGGACATTTTTTCAAGATATACAAAACCTCTAAAATTTCATTTTAGAGCTCCATGTTATCAGATATACAAACCACTAGTTTTAAGAATAAATATTGCAATTCTAGGAAGTGTGCCAAAAACAAATAGATGGAAGGGATAAACACTGCACTTTAAACAAATATATGCATTTAGTATGTAGTTACAGATATCAACAATTAAATTTAGTCTAAAAAATAGTAAATCACAGAAAATTTATTTTCCCCAAAAAATAGAACCTAAAACAATATAAAAACAAAACCACTGTAAATTTATTTTAGTTCATATACAGACACATAAGGTAAACTTGATTCGAAGTGGTAGAGTTAACATAATTAAGCCTTATAAAAGAGATCGGCATCAAGAAAAACAAAATAATATAAAAAATCCCCTTTAATATCTGGATGTTAAATCAATAACAGAAAAAAACTTATAACAGGGATTAAAATAATGAAAATGAAACATAGACTAAACTTAATTATGAACAATAAAAAAAGAAAAGAATGAAGTTAAACAAAAAAACAACTAACCTGACGTTGATTCTTATTTGGGTTTAATGGGTGACTTCAGCAACGCCAAATAATGGAGGAACTAAAAAAAATAGATGGACGAATCTTATTTGGGAATTTGGGTTTAATGGGTTAGGGTTGTTTGATTTAAAATTTCATTAATTATTTATTCATAAGATTTTAGTCCATGTCAGCATGTTATGGTAGATATAAATAACGTGACGTGGCATTTTTAACGGGACAAATCAGCATGTTTAACGGGACTAACGGATTCCGTTAGTCAAAGGGGTACATTGATGAGAATTTAGAGTTGAAGGGCTTAATTGAGTGTAAAAATAGTTTAGGGGCTTAATTAATTTTTAAAAAAAAGTTCAAGGGCTTTTAGTACCCTTAAGCCTAAAAATTATTGTATGATGTTAAGGAAAAAAAATTTAAGGGCTAAATACGAAAACCGTCAGTGTCATCACTATCATTCCTTTTTAAATTATTCTCGTTGAGTGAATAGAGTCAAGGTACTCACACACAGCGTCGTCACGGCCTGATCTGATTAGTATTCGTGTTAACATGTATCTTCGACACATAATCTGCAGACTAATACAATTCATTTCAAGTAATTTCAATGGCAAATAGCTCAATGCCTTGCTTAGAAACACTTGCACACTGCTTAGAACAAAATGGGTACATACAAACTTGTTCAAAACCTAGACCATGTACATGTTTCAGTCCACTTACATGCAATGGTTCACTTTTGAGAAGACAGTAATATATCATTAGCAATCAATGGAAATGCAGCTCGACGCGAGGGCGGTGCTGTCGACGGTGTTGACAAACGGGTTGATCCGGACCCAAACGAGAGAGAACACAGAAGCCAACAATACTGACCAAAGGACAACAATGGTTGGTGTCCTGTTTTGTCTACCCATGAGACCTTTGAGGAATGGATAAAGATGGAGTATGACCCAGAATGAAAAGAACACTTTGCCAAAGAGTGGTCCCCAAGCTTCGTACCCTTTGTTGAGTGCGTCGGAGAATCCGGCTACGACACCGACCATGTTGACGATAAGAAGTGTCGTCGGGGGGATCAAAAGTGTTGTCCATTTCACAATGTAGAGCTCACCAAAGTCTGCATCATCAGCTGCTTTGGCAGTGACAGTGAAGTTGGTGTCTATACCTGCCAGCATCTTCAGAATACCTTGGAAGACTGCAAAGAGATGGGCTGAAACACCTCCTATGACCCAAAATTGCTCGTTACGCCATAAGTCCTCGATGCTGACACCGCTCCATCGGAGCTCGAGCACAGCGGTCACGATAATGGAAACGAAAAGGCCAAGAAACAGAACACTTGCCAGGTTTGAGAGCTGATCATCAGTTTAGACAATGTGAAGCAATGTAAGCTCTTATGATCTTGAAAACTTAATACGAATACATGGATTACTAGCAATCCTTACCGTCGGTATGATAAATTTTCCGGTGAGAAGACAGATTGCTGGGAGAGAACAATAGGCAATGAGAGGAAGTGATGTGAAAGGATAGACAATTGTGTTGATATATGCTAGCCTTTGAAGCCATTTAAGACGACCGCCTCCAAAGCCATACCATAGAGGGCAATGCCTGCTTAGGAAAATTTCGACTGATCCAAGAGCCCATCGAAGAACCTGGTGCAACCGATCAGACAGATTGATTGGTGCAGATCCTTTGAATGCTGGCCTTAAGGGCATGCAGTAAATTGATCTCCATCCTCGGCAGTGCATTTTGAAACCGGTTAAGATATCCTCGGTGACTGAACCGTATATCCATCCGATCTTGAACAAACATATAGACATTAAGCAAGGAGATTAAAGTTGAAAAGGTGTTAAGAGCATTTTAAGCTTCATATTGAAAAAATTCCAACCTCTTTCCCCCATGCAGTTTTCTCTTCATAACCACAGCTAATGACATGAATTGCTTCCTTGATTAGTGTTGAAGGGTTGGCAGATTCAGCCACTCCTCCATTCTCCATAAGTGTAGATTCAATGAAGACTGAAGATAAACCGAAAGTTTTTTCGAAGCTTGTTTGGGAGATCAGCATTGATCTTTCATACTCATCATAATCTGCAGAAACAAAACCGAAGATGTGTCAACAATTCAACAACTGCTCAGTAAAGTATTAGTCTAGCTTCAATTGTAGGAAAAAATTTAGACTTACTTTCAATTTCCCTAAGGTTAAAGATAGCAGCATCGAGTTCTTCTCGTTTTGCATCCCTATAAAGCTCTGATGGATCTTTAGGTTCCTTCTTGCTCGGACAGCAGCATGAGCAGCAGCCACACCATGAGCAAGATGAAGAGGAGGACTTGGGAAAGCTCGGCATTGAAGGCGGTCCATAGCCATAAAGTGCTTGCCTATTGAAAACACAACCAGTTCCGACATAAACTGGCCCTTGAATTCCATCAAGACCTTTCATGTTAACCTGAAGTTGAAAATTCGGAAGAATTGTTGGAACTCAAGAGGCTTCTGTTGTATCTAAATCAAGCAGAAAACTGGTTTAGCTTTAATCTTACATCGAAGAAAACTGTGTTGCGATTGGCATATCGATCACTCCTATCTATTCCATCAAATCTTTGAGGAAACTGCACATAGCATACATCTCGACCGACTTGTGGGTCCATCATGAAGCACATTGCCTCCCTAACTGCCTTGCTATTGTTAACATAGTGGTCACAATCGAGATTGAGGATGTATGGAGCATTTGTAAGAACTGCAGACACCCGTACCTGTAAGAAGCCATTCGTGTAAGTTGCGAAATGCAAGGGAATATCTAAGAATCTGTAGGCAGCCCGGTATTACAATAAGTATTACCCACCAAAGCATTTTCAGCACCAGCTTTTTTGTGGTGTTGGTAGCCCGGTCTCTTCTCTCGAGAGACATAAACCAGTCGGGGAAGTTCATTTCCTTCGATGTCACGGGCACCACTATATCCAAGGAAAACCTGAATCATGCCAGGGTGATCACGCGTGTTATTTCCCGGCCAAGGAGTTCCGTCTTGCATTGTCCATCCTTCTTCAGGTGTTTTCTGAGCCTTTGCAACTAAAGCATTAACTCGGATTTTGAACTCTTCATAGTCTCTCTGCAATCAAATCGAAAGGATATTATTAAATGATATATGGTATTGGGACCTATAAATTAACTTCTAATATCACATTGCTCCATATATTCAAGAAATGTAGCAAAAGAAAGCTAGAGGAACTTACTTTCATTGCTCTACGTTCTTTTACGAAAGAGGGCTGCACCTTGTCCTTCAAGTAATCAATCTTCTGTGAGAAGTAAAACTCCGGTGCCCGTGGTTCAATGGAGAACTTTTTGCAGAATGGAACCCACTTTCTTGCAAAGTCAGCTGTTTCGACTAGAGATTCAAATGACAGCATTGCGGCACCATCATCGGATACATAACAAGAGACCTTATCCACAGGGTAGTCCAGGGCAAGGATGGAAAGCACGGTATTGGCAGTGATCAACGGAGGTTCTTTCAACGGATCCACCGTACTCACAAAGAAGTCCACTGCAGCAAGTTCAGAAGGTTCACCTTCTCTTTCGTATCTGCCATGGTATCCGAAAAAGAAAATCCATCACAGATACATATTTTACAAGTAATTGATACAACAACCTTAATAGCAAACTGTATATTACATAGTTATGAATCTTATGATACCGAATGAGCTGAAATAAGATAACATATGTTATTAGCATCATTAATGATATGTCTGAAAGTATTTGATTCACAGATTTGTACCTTGCAGATAGCCTGTCAATGTATGTTTCCCTGTTAATAGGATACCACTTAGGGAACTGATCCAACACCCAGGAAAAGGCAAACCAGATTTCACATATGACTGAAGTGAGCCACAGGGGAAAAGCACTTTCGACAGGATTCGTTACTCGGTAATGGAAGAAAAGACCGAGAATGATCAATCGCATAACAATCACAGTGCGGTATGGCGCAAGTCTGCTTTTCGGAATTGGAATTATAGTCGAGAGGGGCTGGGAAGCATCCAGTGCCCTGCAAAAGCAAATGTTACATATAACATATCAGTAAGGCTTACCATAAACACAAACACTGCACTCAATAGTATCTTATCAAATACTTACGGTTTAGCTTCCATTTGTTGCTCAGGTGGGACTTGAGCTTCTGTTTCAGCCTTAGTTTTTGCAGGCTTTTTCTTCTTGCTCTTCTTTTCTTTCCAACTCTCCACCCGGTTCTTCCAAATCGGGTTCCCGTTGTCCTCGGTCATTTCTTTACGAAAAAATCGGACAAGACAATTAGATTAGACCTTTAGAATTGAATCTTGTCTTGAAGGAAAACATTATAGTGGAAATTGATATTGCATACCACTATCCAATGTAGACACACTGCTGATATGTCTTGCATGAGTCCCAACTTCCTGTGTAAACCAACATGCACCAAATTACCTTTAATTATAACCGAAAGCCTTTCAAGGGCAGCAAAAACAGTACCTGAGACTTGCTCAAGTGTGAAGCCATCGTGGATTGATCGGCGGATGCCTTCTCGACATCGTCCAACAGGTTCTCTGAGGAGTTCACAATGGGAAGTCAAGCAATTAGTCTAAAACATTAACCCATGACAAACAAACTTGTTAAAAACTAAACAGGTTCAAGCAGTTTACAACTTCTCTATCTTTTTTTTTCTTCTCATGGGAAATAAAACAAGCATTTGGGGAACATACCGTCATACGGACTACCGCACCGGAGACAAGCTTTTCGACCTTCCTTGAGGTCATACTCGAAACAAGTCTTGCAAATGGGGAAATTGCATTCATGGCAAGCCACAAAGGGTTCACCATTGGCATTCAACCCCACATTCTCACCACAAGTGTGGCAAACCAGAGCCCCGGATTCCATCATCTCTATAAGCGCACGTCTCGAACCCGAATTCTACAATAAGCTAGCCAATGGTCTCCCTCTAGTTCTCTCAATCCTTTGTGTGTGTGTCTGTGTGTGTGTTTATATGAAAGAAAGAAACCCAACAAAGGAGATGACAATGTTGTAATGGTGAAGAAAGGTTGAAGTAAGGCGTTTGGTGGCATATGGAGGGTAGGTTGTTGGTGTCATATGTGTATTTGCAGAGAAATCTGACAAGCAAAGCTTACATTTTTTTTCCTAAGGGAAAGAGAAGTTCTGAAATCTTGCTTGGAGTTGAAGGAAGCTTTCGGTTAGGAAATGTACATCCTTAACTAACTAGCCTTTTGCCTGAATGTCTGTCACGTTCAACCATACATAATATGCATTTTTTTGCATTATTTACTGTCTCCTGGATTTGGAGAATTCAGAACATGTAAGAAAAATATCATATCTAGTAAATTGGAAAGAAAAGATCATGAATTGGATGAAGAGGAAAATAAGTATTATTCAACTAGATTTACAATCTAACCAATTAAGATAAGTATGATAAACAAAGGGTTAATTACACTAGACGTCATAAAGTTATGGGTCAAATTTTAAAGGCAAAATGACAAAAGATGCCCCCAACGTTTGCATGTTTTGTCATTTGGCCCCGATTCTTTTTTTGGTCCAAATATGCCCCCAACGTTTGTTTGTTTTGTCATTTGCCCCCCTATTCTTTCTTTTGGTCCAAATATGCCCCCCAAAGTTTCATTCATAGTCCAAATATGCCCTTGTTGGATGTAAATATCAATTAACTGACGGTCAACGGCTTATAAAAAAATTTTGACGTGGCATCAGCAGATCTTAATACGTGGCAAGTCCAATCAGCATCAGCTGTTGAACGTCAGTTGACTGACAGTTTTCATCTAACGGGGGCATATTTGGACCAAATTGAAACGTTATTTGGACCAAAGAAAGAATAAGGAGCCAAATGACAAAACAAGCAAACGTTGTGGCATATTTGGACCAAAAAAAGAATAAGAGGCCAAATGACAAAACATGCAAAAGTTGAAGGCGTCTTTTGTATTTTGCCAATTCCTTAAACTTCCTGAATCTGACATTGTTTCTTTTTAATAACGTCATACCCAAGTTGTCATTTATAATGTCAAAACTGATGTCTAGACTGATGGAATGATTTAATCGGAACAATACTTTAGTTTGGGGATTCAATTATGATGTTTTGAAGTTTATGGACCTTTGGTGAAATTAACCCTTAAAAGGGAATAAAAAGATTAAGACAATAGGTCAGATATTGAAGATGTATGACACCAAACCAAACATGTACCAAAATTAGGCCAGACCACATAGTCATAGCACTCAAAAATTTGTCTCATTCTATTTTCTTCAACAAAGATGCACTCACCAGAACCAACTATTACAAGCTTAGCTAATTTCCTAGTGCTCCGAATTGTTGCGAATATATCTTCTTTATCGAGGTGTAGCTCGGTGAAGCGCAGGTGGAGCAAGACTATCTTGATTGATCGGTGATGTCTATGCCGAGTTGATCTTTAGCAACAACAACATTCTCCAGAAATAATAATAGAAGATGATATCCGCAATGATGCTGCAGCTTTGATTTAGGAAATGGTGTAGACCTTCACTACTTTGGTTGTGTCACAGATGACAAGGTTGTCCGATTCCGATGGAGTCGTACATAGCCAATTAACCTGAAAGCGAACGATGTTAAAGATGAGAGCTTCGAAAGAGAAATGGAATGTAAACGGTACAAGAAGCAACAAGCCTCACCTTTTTGCTTAAATCGACGTTCAAATGTAGAAGCTCATTGTTATCTCCAATCTGCCATGAATCAAGACACTTAGAGAAATCCCATACTTTGACCGACTTATCATTTCCGCCTGATACTAGAAACCTCCCCCTCTCTCCGAACAACGAAAATGCCACACAAGACACCGCGGCAGTATGACCACCTAAAGTGTAATCTAAATGCAACCACTTAGTTCCATTTTCATCGGGAACTCCACCATCACTGCCTTTGGATGCAGACTGAGTTCCTTTTCGGGATTTCGTGGAACTTTTAGGCTTCATGGCTGTAAGTTCTGATTCCATATCAATCACATCAATAACACCATCACCCCTAGCCACAACACATATCTTGCCTAATTTGTCCAGCATATCAACATCTGGAACTTTTATTGAGTGAACAAAAGCTGGATTTAAACATTGTCCAGCATTACTACCACTCCGCATGTCAGGCAAGCCTGCAGTAAAGGCGGCAAATAAGATAGATTAATCAGCACATGCACTGACCTTGTATTTGATTAGAATAATCATAAGGAGGATCAAATCAACGATGTTAAGTAAAGACGAACCACCTTAAGTTTATAGTCCATGATATTATAAAAATGTTGTAAATGACTTATAATATTTGAAGAATCTCCATAAATCAACGAATCTAAGATCTCAAAACATACATACCAAAATCCACAATTTTGAGTGGGCGCCCTTTTGAGAAGTCCCATGTGATAAGCTTTGAATCAAGACCACCAGTAATGACTGCCAAATTAAAATAAAATAACAATATTAACAAGTAACAACCCTCCAATGAGGTCCAAATAGAATGACTGCAATGAACAGCTAAGAGAAACTCTCTACCAGTAAACTTAGCGGTAAAGTTTACATATATTACACACAATTTTAGTTGGAGAGAGATTGAAAAGAGTACCATAAAACCTTAGACATACCTTCCCAAGGTCTCCAAGGAATGAATTGGACACTGCTGCAGATCTGTGACGTGTTAAGGTGAGAAGGATACGAAAGAAGACTCGCTGAAAAAGGGGGCAAGAAATAAAACGTTCCAGAATCCAAATACACATTTATTTAACCAAAAGATGAAACAGATAAAAGCTTTTGAGAACAAATATGTCAAGAAACGGGATGTAGAGCCAGGAAATTTCAGTTAATAAAGCACAGGGACATTCATGTTATTATATCTGAAGGACAATAAGAAAAAGCAGATGGCTTAAAGAGCAAGGATACGCTTGTATGTCCAGATCTCAAGGTCTTGGAAATACGTTTCTGGCGAATGTCTATGATCTGCAACATATATGACCATACAAGGTCAAAATGTTAAAAAATCGCATTACCAATTACATAAACCAACAAATACATTCTTCATTCCAATGATAATTTATATTTACTAACATATTGTAGATGACTAAACTAAATAAAATAGAACACCTTAATCTCACCACCATCATCGGCAGCCGCAAGGAAAGATGATCTGGAATTACAAGTAACCTGCATAAACAAAAGAAATATAATATATGTATAAATACTGAACTTTAAAATTCATAAACTAAAGCATTCTAAAAGTTCATTTCCAAAAGAATCTCTACCTGATTTATCTCTTCTTTATTATAGTTATAACTCTCCAGCGGCTTCCACGAATTATCTGCTAACTATAAACAAACAATGCTTAAGCAGGTTTTAAATGTAACCAAAAGAAAAACAACCAAAAGGAAGATGAATTACCATATGAACATCAAAGCACTTGACCTCATTTCCAGCAGAAACATAGATGATATTCTCATTTCCTGCATTGGACACCAAAAATTCAATATAATAAGCAATTTAAACAAATTAGAAAAATAAATTAAGAAATAGAAAATGAGAGAAATTTGCCTGAGTTGAAGCAAAGAGATGAAATCGGTTCGTTGCCAACATTCATGACAAATTTCACATCTTTACATCGCATATCAAACCAACAAACGCAACCATCCTAATTTAAATTCAAAATTTTAATATCGTTAAAACAAATATAAGCTTGAGTTAAAATTAAAATTGGAGGGAGAAAGAGAAGAGTAGGGTTTTACTTCGGCGGCAGTGGCGACAAGGCCGGGCCTGTCACGTGAGGCGATACAGCACGTGGCGGTGGACTTGTGACCTCTCAATCGTCTCGTCTCCGTCATTTGCGACGCGCCTCCGCCTTCGTCTTTGCCTCGCCGGTTTGTTTTCTTTTAGTTTGCTCTTCTAATGGGCGGTGGCTTTGGCGGTTGTTTTACAGGGCAGTTAGATCAGCCGCGGACAATAGTGGCTTAATGGGCCATTGTTAAGCTGAGTTGGGCTTAGGCATTCAGCCCACATCAAGTCCAGTTCCTTAATTGCAGCTATAAAGAAAATTAAGGGTTAATTTCTAAATAGTCCCTAAACTTTTTTTTGAACAATTTTTACCTAGGGGAGGAGAATGAGGATTTGCTCATAATCAGTGTAGAAATTAAAACTTACAATCTAAGGGAAAGGGAGGGTGTCAACGAAGAGTTTTAACCACTTGCTCTATAGACTGTTGACAAATAGTCCCTAAATTTTAAATAGCTCTAATGGAGTTCTCATGTATATTTTTTTATCATTCTACTCGAGTATAAGGTAATATTTATGTTTGGTTTTAAATAAGGCTGTAAACGAACTAAACGTTCAACGAATTGTTCGTGAACCGTTCGGCAGGAAGTTTGTTTATGTTCGTTTATTTTTTAAATGAACGAACATGAACAAGATTTTATGTTCGTTTAATTAAATGAACGAACATGAACAAAGGGCTCGTTCGTTCGTTTAAGTTCGTGGACGTTCGGTAATTTGTTCATTTATGTTCGTTCAAATTTATTCACATATATCCATTTATATTTATTATTTTTTATAAAAAATATTATTTTTTTATAAAAAATATTATTTTTTTATAAAAAATATTATTTTTTAAAAAAAAAAATTTGTTCACATATGTCCGTTCGTTTATGTTTGTTTAAATTTATTCACGTGTCATTTTATGTTCGTTTACGTTCGTTGACCATTTAAACGAATGAACATAAACGAACACAAACAAGTTACATTTCTTAAATGAATATACCCTTGTTTATATTCGTTCGATTAGTTTACATGACTAATTTTAAATCTTGATAAAATCACGTACATTTGAATATTAAAATGTTCAAACCCTTTACTACTAAGACCACCCATTATGTTTAATCTGGTACATATATTTGCTTTCAATGTATGAAAATTTATGAAATTAATAATTAATGTAATTAGTACGGAAATAGTTTTGCTTAATTAAAGCTTATCTTAATTACATTTCAAGAAATGTTTTTATTAATTACATGTCTCTTTCCTCGAATATCATTTTTAACCTTATCTTTAACAATAACTTACAAAGCTACAATGACCTTATGCCTACAATTATGATACAAATTTTCATTTTCAATCTATATAAACTTATAAAACTAATAATTAGTGTAATTTGTACGAAAATAGTTTCACTTATAAGCACTGGTTAAATATTATCTAGTTACCATCTTGGGAAAGTTTTTTTTTTGGCTTTTTCTAACTTATGCATAGGTTAAGGGTCAATTAATAGCTTATATAAATAAACAATTTTACTTGAAAAAATAACAATCATTTAATGTATTACAAAACCTTAAAAATATTTTATTAAAAAATTCTCATCTAATGTATTAGGGTTAAGGTTTATAGTTTCAGGGTTTAGGGTTGTATGGGTTTATGGTTAGGGTTTTAGGTTTTTAGGGGTATGAGTAGTGTTTATGTTTTAAGGTTTTATGGTTTAGGTTGTATGGTTTTATGGTTATGGTTTAGGGTTTTAGGGGTATGGCTAGTATTTAAGATTTAGGGTTATTGTTTATAGTTTACAATTTATGGTTTTATAGTTTAGAGTTTATTACTAGGGTTTGAGTTTTAGGGTCAATGTGTTAGGGTTTAAGGTTTAGGTTTTACGTTTTATGTTTAGAGTTTATAGATTAAGGTATAGGAGTTATGGTTTTGTGTTTAGATTTTTCAATAGAATATTTTAGGATTTTGTAATACATTAAATGATTATTGTTTTTTCAAATAAAATCTTATATTAAATATAAGTTATTAAATGGTCATTAACCTATGCATGTACGCATAGGTTAGACAAACCCTTATTAAATATATCACTCTAAAAATGCAATTGATTATTTATATGTCCTTCCAACTAAAATAAATGTTATATTTTATTAAAATTAGTTGATTAAATGAGATCTCTTAATTAACTGAGTGGTCAAGAATAATCATCCATTTTTATATGTAGGTTTGAATCTTGATATTTACATTGAGATTTTACACTCTCTCCTCTTCTATTCGAAACAATTTAATATTTAGTTTTTGTATGTCATTATCCCCTTGTTTCTTAGCAATAAAAACCGAAAAATAATATTGCATGTGAGCCTAATTTGGCCATAGCATAACTTGGCACTACCCTAAAACAAAGTGTCGTTTCCTTTTTGATGACTCCACCAATGCCCTCTCCTCTCTTACCCCGAACCAGCAGCTTGATGTCGATAGGCCCTTGCAGTTACAGTCCTAACAATTTTTCACATGGCTGAAATGAAGTTCTTTTTCACATTTCTGTCTATCAAACCAAAAATGTTGACCGAACATGTCAGAAGAAAACAACCCCATGTCTTTGTTCTTGCCATAGGACAAAAACCCAAATTTCTTTCACTCTGGTTTAAATGTAATCGTTCGATTTTGTAATATTCTAATAATATCGTCTTCAAAAATTGAAGAAAAAAGTATGGGATTTGCCTGAGGAATTAACAGTGAAAACACTGTTTTCTCCAACAGATTGTATGATTACCGTATAGGAAAAATTGAAGATGAATGTGACGTTTTCAGCACTGCAGAGTTTTTATTTTCTTTTGATTGCGATAAATTTTTAGGAAAATTCTATAACGGGTGACGAATATTGATGGATATCATTAATTTTAAAAAATAAATAAATTTAAAGGACTAAAATTATAATTAAAATTATCTCTTAAAAAATAAAAATCAAATTTAATAGTTACTTTATAATATTTTTAATATGTTAGAATCAAATACACACAATTCTTCTAAACCCTAACAAAATCAATCTCTTAAAAAATATAAATTAATTTATAATTTTTTAATAGATTAGAATCAAATATACCCAACTCTCCTAAACCTATTAATTGATTTCTATTCTTTTAAGAAATTGTTTGTTAGGGTTTAAGAGAATTGAGTATATTTGATTCTAACCTATTAAAAAATATTATAAAGTAACTATTAAATTTGATTTTTATTTTTTAAGAGATAATTTTAATTATAATTTTAGCCTTTTAGATTTTTAAATTAAAAAAAAATTAATGGTGTTCATCGGTGTTCATCGTTAGTGGTATTAATCAATGTTCGTCGCACGTGGTAGACACGTCCTAATTTTTAATATCTGTTAATTATATTAAATTTCGGTCCGAATTAGACCGCTAAATAATAAGTAATATAAAATTATTTATCACTCGATTCAACAAGCACCGATATCTATATGCCCGGATATTAGAAACTGCTTATAGCATAATAGTAGAAAATAGATTTACCATATTAACATATCTTCCCCTTCACGTGAAATCTTCATGGGATTACTTTAACCATCATGCCTCATGATTTTTATTTGAATCTTATTTGGTAGTATCAATGTCGGCAAAACGGAGCCAACATATAAAGTTGGGGGCAAAACATAAATTTCGAAAGGTGGGGTAAATTCACAATTATTCCAATTTTTTAAGTAAAAATATAAAGAATAAAAGGGTAAAAAAAAAATTTCCCCGGGGGCCACAACCCCTCCCATTGAAGTTGTAGCTTCGTCACTGTATATAGGCCCGGTTGGCCACGTCATCCATAGTCCAAACTAATAAAAATTATTTATTTTATAAATTTTTTTCACGTCGTCTTTTTGGTAACTTTTTTAATTTAATTTATAATAAATATGAGTGAAGATTCACTTAGTGAAAAATTGACATAAAACATTAATAAAATAGATAATTTTTATTGGTTAAGATCATAAATGATGTGGCAAGCCAGACATATATATAATTTCTCAGGTTAATATATTACAAGAATCTAAAATAAAAAAACGTACGATTTGAATAATTTTTTATTTTTAGTTTCATTGAATTTAATGTTATATTTAAAGCAACATTTTTAAAACCTACCATTTCTTAAAACAAGACCAATAATCATTAAATTCAGAGTCGAGTCAGGAAAAACTATATAGAATTAAAAAAGATCTTACTCCCTTCAAATATTTTAGTCTAATAACAATTTTAGATCCATATTAGTTTAAATAATAGTCAAATTATATTTTGATCCTTAAAATATTTAGTCTAGAAATTATATAGGGTTTGAAGACATGTTGGTCCTTAGAATTTTTAGTCCTTTTAATTTTTGGTTTTGCATTTTCAATCATTTGAAATAAAGTAATTTACTCCGTCTCAACATTTAATCTATTTCGTGTGAGAAGCGCTCTCAACACTATAATTTTCATCGACAAAACTCGAATTTGAGATAGATTTCGAATTTTTTACTGGTTGACAAAACAGAGGTCGATAAAAACGGACAAAAATCCTCTACCACTTTTCGGTGGTCCTACTTATGCCTCAACACTAAAAAATACTACAAAATTAAATACTAAGCCCTAACCCTAAATTTTAAATCCTAAACTTTACACTCTATACCTTAAAAAATACACTCTACCCTACATTCTCTAAACCTAATTTTGAGTCTGAGGACATAAGTAGAGGCACCGAAAAGAGGCCGAGTATTTCCATCCGGCAAAAACAACCAGACACACAAAACTAGCATGCACATTTTCAGAATCATGACATTAAACTAAAATGGAAAATATAAACATACTAATTACATGCTGAATAAAAGGGAAAATACAGGGTTAACAAGCATGGAAACGGGTTAAATAAGGTGGAAAATACAGGTTTAGGTTTATAATTAGCAGGTAAATAAATAATTATCTGGACTTAACCACGACAGAAATGGTAGAACAAAATCCTGTGTTCCGGGTTCGATTCGATTATCTGACGGTGCAGGCGACGGCATAAGCCCACGACTTAAGGTGCTCTTTCATGGCGAAACCGTCGTTTAAAGGAGGCATTTTCAAGTAATATAGCCCGTTTGTTTCGTCGGAAAACGATGACTCAGAATCCAAGCTACCATAGTAACCCAGATCAAGTTTTCTCTTGCTTCGTCTTCCTCTCTTCCTTCTCTCTGGCTTCGTATATTCCATTTCTGCCACCTGAATTGGCTGCACCGCCCGCCGCTGCTCGGCTCCGACGTCGGCGATTTCGCCGCAGTTGGGACACCTAGGAACAGAAACCTTAGCACCAACAAGAACATCATGAAGAATCATGGATTCTGGGGGTTTCATTTCTTCCTCGACTGTGTCTTCTTCTTCCTCGATGGAAAGCTTTTGCTTGTGTTGAAATGGCGTTGTTAAAGTGAGAACATTGTTGAAAAACCATAGAGAGTTGAAATTTTCCATGGCTTTCTTTGAAGCATCCATGAGAAAGAGAAAGTGAGAGAACAAAAAGACTCAAACAAGACATTATTATATGGATTTATATTTCACACATCATGTGGAAACTTTAGTTTCTACAAACGCTTTTATTTTAGTGTTTAAGGGCTTAATTTAGAATGTATCATTTATAAATTTAAGAGTAAAGGTTTGGAATTTGGGATTTAAGGCATAGGGTTCAGTTTTTAGATAATATATTACCCTATACATATATATAGGGTAAACTATACAGATGGCCATTGAACTATGAGTTTGATGTCAAAATGACCACTATATTATTTTTTGCCGCAAATGCACCATACAACTATTTAAATGGTTCCATTTTAGCCACACGCCGTTAAAAAACTAACGGCCCAGCTGGCTATTTTTTTTAATTTTTGCCACGCCGGATATCCATATGCCCACATCAAATTTCCAGGTAAATAAAAAACACATGCTCATTTGCCTATTTAAATTCACGTGAAACCCTAAATTTATAAACATCTCATTTCTTTTTAAGATTTCAAAGAAAGAAGGTGTTCTTGGAGGCTGAAGTTTGATATGGATGCAAAAATGTATCGCGTTTGCTATTGTGAAGCTCGTTCGATGATAAAAACATGATGTATCAATAAAAATCCAGGTAAGAGATTTTGGGTTGTGAAAATTATAAAAAAAGGGTTAGGGGATGCAATTTTTTTTGCTGGTATAATCCACCAGTGAACCCTAGGTCGAAATTTGTTATTGTTGGTCTTCGAAGAAAGGCTGTTATTATGGAGAAACAAAGGAAGAAAGAAAGAATTTGAGGAATTTTGGTTATTGGTGTGGTGTTTTCATTGAATTTTTTTTGGAATAATGTTCTCCTAATTGTAAGAGTTTAATAGGTGCTATATGAATTTTATTTTGAATATGAGTTTTAGGTATTATGTATGGATTTAAGGTATTTGTGATGTAATAGAATCTCTATTATGTGTGTTTTACTAGCTTGTGTATGAAGAAATGAAATATGGAATTTCGGGTTTAATATGTAAGAGATCAATGTAAGAAAATGGGATATGGGATTTGTGTAACTGTGTTACACACATTTTGTAATGTAATAGAATGAAAAAATCAGTTTTATAAAGTTGTGTTTGACCAATGTTTGATCAATACAAATACTAACAGATAATGTAAACATTTGGTACAATGTAAACAAGAATACATAACTTTATAATGTCATTAAGATTGAAATGTTATCCATACATTACATAATGTTTGATCAATACACATTATTTTCTGTAAAATTCTAAAATATTGACCAACTAAAGAAGGCAAATCAAAAAATATTGACTTATTACAGAAGGTCAATAAAAAAATGTTGACCTACTAAAGAAGGCCAACCTAAATATCATAAACCGTGTGATACTTGTTTTCACAACAACATAACATAGTTTGGTCAAATGTAGGTCTATGTTTTAACAAAGGAACAAAAAATAAGTTGCTTCCTTCCAACAGATTCAAGGATCAACCTTTGGAGATGGTTGACTGACAAAACTCTCTTGACTCATATGGATAGAAGGGGTAGGCATCCATCTTACAATATGGACTTGTGAAGGTGGAGTTGGCCTTGGACTTGACCTTGAATTTGTTTCAACATGACTTGTTGTTGGGGTAGTTTCAGCATGGCTTGTAGTTGGGGCATTTTCATGTCTTATAATCTGCACAACAACAAAAAAGTCAATTAATCAAGTGAGAAAAGAATGTAATTATATATTTATTACAAAATTTTAAAATTTACTGGCAGTTTAAAACTCTAGGAGCTCTTGCATTTGCAGAAGATGTGAATGTTTGTCTAGGTTCAGGCCTTTTGACACTTCCACCAACCTTTCCCTTACATGTCCTAATATTATGTCCACTTCCCTCACATTTTTTGTAGTAAATTTTGACACCCTTCTTTGAAACTTTACCAGACTGAAGTATTGTTTCATCAACCTCTCTTCTTCGTTTCTTGTGTGGTCTTCCTGGAGGTCTTCTAAATATAGGTGGTAGGATAGGCTCGAGTGTTTCTTAAATAGTCCATTGGTTCCCACCCCTCACTAGACTGATCAAATGTGAATAAACTGCCCTTTGAGTTGAGACATGATAGCAAGGGTCTACATATTTTTCTGGCCTATCTAGAAGTGACAAAATAACAGAAATAGCATGCACACAAGGAACGCCTGTATAAAAAAATGTAAACAGTAAAAACCTATACTAAACGCAGTAAAAACATAAAATAAACACATATACATAACATAAACCTATACTAAACACGTTAAACCAAATAGTAAACACAATAAAAACCTAAACTAAACATATATACAAAGTAAACATGTGTCCACCAGCATTATAAATTACATAGTAAATACAGTAAAAATCTAAACTAAACACATATACACAGTAAACATGTGTCCACCAGCATTATAAACCAAATAGTAAGCACATTAAAAACTTAAACTAAACACATATACACAGTAAACATGTGTCCACCAACATTATAAACCAAATAGTAAATATAGTAAAAACCTAAACTAAACACAGTAAACATTATAAACCTGTCAGTTCTCATTTTCTGTAGGAGCATGTCCAAGCTTGGATATTAACTGCATGCTGATTTGAAGGACCACATGACACTCAGTACATGTGTCCACCAGCATAAATGGGCCAACAACTGCATAATAAATAAAAGATAATTAAGCCAACTTTAACAGAAAAAAAGTAATTGTTTTAATAATTAGTCATACCTATGTGCTAGTGAAGTTGCATGGTCGAATTTCTTTTGAATTTTAGGGCATAGAAGCCCGTTTCACTTTTTAGCAAGTTCTTTTCTTTTTGCAAGCCTTTGCATCAATTTTGTCCTGACTAACTCCAACAATGTGATGATTGACTTGTCTCTAGCTTCGAGTATTAACTGACTATATAAAAATAGTAAAAGTTAGTACAATTAGACAAACAAACAAATTAAAGGTTGGTGGTCAATTTACCTTATTGAAACATTCGCAATTATTGTTTAGAAGCATGTCTGACTTGCATCTAAGGGAAAAGTGTGACTTTGACCACATCCTTGGGTCTTTAGGTGCCAACCACTTCCAAGCAGTTTCTGATAAATCCTACAAAAATTAAAAGTTGGTGGTCAGTTTTAAAATACAAGTTTAAAAAACTAATTTTAAAATACAGTACCATACCTTCAAGTTTGACATTGCAGATTCAAACTCCCTAATATATGTTGTCCTGACAGCTTTCCACATCTGATCTTTTAGTGCTTTTCCAACAAAACTATTGGTTTTAGAATTAGAGTACAAGTACCTCGTACATGTTCTGTGTTCAGCATAAGAGAACAGTTCTGGCACAACATCCATTAGTCTCTGCATCCAACAAATTATAAACTTCATTAGCAAATTAAATTATATGTAACGCCCGTGTTTTGGGGTTAGGAGTTAGTCGGGTTTATAGTCAGAGTCAATAAAATTAAATAAAATCAATTCAACCTAAACTAAGATCTAATTGGGCTTTAGTAAAAAGTGGAGGGACTAAAGGGGTAATTTGACCCAAATGATTTTAAAAGCAAGATAACTTTTCAAAAGTTGTCATCTTCTCTCCCCAACCCACCCCTTTCCAACGTTTGGTACCCAAAACCCATCTTCAAACTCTCCCAAGTTTCAAGTTACTATTCCATTGGGTTCCTCCATCATTCCAAGGTCTTTCTCAAAGGTAATAATGTTTTCTAACTCTCCTCTCCACTCCCTATCCATACATAGTTATAGTTTTGCAAACCACGAGCTTTTGAAAATTAGGGTTTGGTTTAAAGTTTGGGTTTTTATGGTGATTTTCACTTTGTTTAGAAATGTGAAGTTAAGTTTTATCTTAATCACATTAAGAGGTATTATATATGTCAATTTGGTTGAGTTTTATTGAAAACCCGAAGTGGGTTCTTGGAGCCATTTTTGAGTGAAAATTAAAGGGCTGATGGTTTATATAGGTTAGGAGGATGTTTTCGGACCTTTTGGGGGTCATTTGGGTGATTGAAAATGGAAATTTTGGCTAGGGTTTGTGGGAGCACGAAAATTGATTTTTTTGGGGATTAATTTGATTTGGAAATTTGGGTGAAGTTGGTTTGAGCTCAAAGGTTGAGTATTGTTTGAATGTTAGCATTGATTGGGGTTTTTGGTTGTGTTTTTGGTTGGCTAGAAGCAAGAGGAGACGTCGAAGGAGCTTTGGGACCGAATCCGGGCTCGTAGGAGCTTTACTTGGTTACTAAGGAAGGGCGGTGAGTGGTTTTAATCATGGTTTAAAGTTTGGTTCGAGTGTGTGTAGTGTGTGAGTGAAATGTGCTTGGTAGGCCATTTCTATTTAATTCAAGTTGTTAATTTAGCTATTGACTTCCATTGAATGCTATGTGTATTGCCTATTCATGCTCTTGTGATATGTGATTGATTTGTACATGTACTCTATGATATGTATATGTGATGAGCATGAGATATGGTGATGGATATGTGATGTGTAAATGGAAATTGGCACTAATTAAATCACCGGGTGTAAATGATCGATCATTAGGATTAGTGTGCACACAAATTGAGTCAAACGTACGTGTCCTTGATGGCGTTAAGTCATCAAGGAGGAGTACGGTGATGTGATATTCCACCGGAAGCTTTTATATATTCAACGGGATGATGAGTGGAATCCCATCCGTAGGGCATGTGGCGATGAGTGGAATCCCGCACATGCAAGGTCCAGTGATGAGTGTAATCCCATCGAGGTAATGTAAATGTTGAGATTTAAATCCGCACATCCGGGTAACTAATAGTGGCCAATTAATCTTGTTCATATGATTGCGATATATGATGTTGATATATGATGATGTTACTTATGATCGAGCTTGATATGATGTGAGATGCCATACATGACTCTTGAAAGACTAGCTAGGTCTACTTATGACTTTATCTATACATGTTAGATATGAGGTTTAGGGATACATGCTTGGACCCTGCATTGTTGATGTTTTTGGTTTTAGAGCACCCTCACTAAGCTTATAGCTTACGCTCTCATTTTCAACAATGCAGATTATTAGCGTGGTGTTAGCTCGGAGCAAGGCAAGAAGGGCTTTCCAAGTTTGTTGCTCAAGTACGGTTGTTAATTTTGTAGTAGTTAAGCAATGTGGCAAGAGAGTGTGTTGTATGAGCTTATATGACTCATTGGTGATTTTGATGCTTATGCTTGACTTGGTTTGTAAGCATGTTTACCTTGCCAAATGCTTTGTGATGTATGCCTTTTAAATGTTAATATTGTTATATGGTATGTAAACCCTCATGGGATGAATGATGCTTTTACTTATCAATGTTTCCAAGTATGACTTGTATGAAAGGCCTTTGTATAATTGTCATGTTTGTATGATTATGTAAATTCATGTATTGTGGGAGTTTGAGTATGTTTAACCTAGGACGTATGCCTCTAGACTTGGTTTGATGGTGTTGTGTGCCTTTAGGGGTCCTAGGGGACCTTTAGACTTATCTAGACTCTCCTAAATCTGAATTTCAAAGGTTCCAGACAGCCAGTGTTTCGAAACGGGAAGGGTCGTTTCGAAACGGGTAGGCTTCAGGGACCCCGTATCGGAACGCGTTTCGATACGGTTTGGCCTCTGGAACCCCCTGTTTCGATACGCGTTTCAGAACGCTTTGGCTACTGGAATTTTGAGAAATTCACAAGATAAAGGTGTTTCGAAACGGGCCTGAAGGTTTCGAAACGGTCAAAATCTTGTTGACCACGAGAAATTGACCGTCGTGGGCGTTTCGAAACGGTTGACCACCGTTTCGATACGGCCCCTTGTATAGGCTCTAGGGCAGTTGACCTGGTCAAGGCGTTTCGAAACGCCTCAAGGGTGTTTCGAAACGGCCTGCCTAGAAGATATAAAATTGGGTTGTTTAAATGTGGTTTGGGGTTCGAATGTTTGTCTCATGTAATTCATTCCGCTGTTTGATCACCTAGGATTCAATACTTCTCTAGACAAGATTAAAATGAAAAAAATAGGGTTGCTAACCGAGGGGGAACCTTGACGGGTTTCACTTCGGTTTTCCCCATGTGGCCTACTCAGACCGGTCGTCCAGCCAGACCGGGACGAGGGGGTTACATTTGTTGGTATCAGAGCCTGAGGTTACCGAGACCTCGGGCAGGTAAGTGAGGTAAGCTTGTGATGTTGAGAAATTGTGTTGTTCGATGCATGCCTTGCCATGAATTTTTTATATTTGAATGTCCGCATGATGTTTTGAAGCATGAGTTGTTGTGTCTGGTGTAGAGTGTGTGCCCATTGCTACTATTACTTAATTGAAAAAGATTTTGATAAAAGGAGTACTTGAGCACTATTGGACCCTTGCTTTGACTAACGTAATCCCTATTTGTTTGTTGTTGTAGTTATTTCCTTGCTAGCTGTACCATGAGACCGTGGGAGGCCTAGGATGGTTCGACCGGAACCACGGGCAGCGGCTCCAGGAGTTGAGCCAGTAGTTAGGGTTGAGGCTCAAGTGGGAGAGCCTGTGGTTGGAGTTGGAGCTCCTCCACCACCACCACCTCCTCCACCTGGGGAAGGAGGCGAGGCTGGGGCCGAAGGAGAGGGACCACGGGGAGGCCAAGGTGGCCAAGGACCGGCCGAAATAGACTTAGCTCCGTTGGTTCATGCGATAGTCGGGGCATTTCAGGCTGCAGTAGCTGGGGGTCAGGCAACATACCATCAGGGTGAGGGCACTGGTTTACCTTTAGAGAGACTTCGGGGCCTTGGGGCCGAAGAGTTCAGAGGGGCTACACCGGAGAGATCAGAGTTGTGGTTTGAGAAGACTGTCTGTATCCTTGCTCAGATGGGGTGTACTGGTGAGCGCAAGTTGGGATGTGTTGAGTCCTTGCTTCAGGGTGATGCCTACACTTGGTGGGTCACCATCACTACGGGTATGGATGAGGCCGAGATCACTTGGGAGTTCTTTGAGACATCATTTCGTAAGAAGTATCTGGGTCCGCGATACCTCGATGAGAGGAAGAGGGAGTTTATGGCATTGCTTCAGGGGAGTATGTCCGTGACAGACTATGAGATTCGATTCGTCAGATTGAGTCAGTATGCACCTGAGCTTGTTCCCACTAAGGTGGAACGTTGTAATCGTTTTCGTTATGAGCTGAGTGAAGAGATCAAGACGTATACTCTAGCTTCAGACTACACTGATTTTGATGTCTTGGTCGCGAGGGCCAAAGACTTAGAGCACAATTTGAGTTTGACCAGGCGGTCTGGAGGATCTAGTTCGGGTAAGAGGTCCAGCAACTTTGATAGAGGTGATGCCAAGAGACATCGGGACAACATGCATCACTACGATCATAGACGTGGTGGCGGTAACCACGGTAGGGGCCAACAGGGCCAGAGAGCTGGTGGGAAGTTGCCCACATGTGCTACTTGCGGGAGGAACCACACCGGTGAGTGTTGGGGAAATTTTCATTCTTGTTGGAGTTGTGGGGCTAGAGACCACATTAGGCGTGACTGTCCACATTAGGTGGGATAGGCACCAACTCAGGCTCCTGCTAGAGCTAATGACTTTCAGAGAGGCCGCGGGCGCGGTAGAGGTAACTTCCAGCCGAGGAACGATGGTCAGAGGAACATAGCACATGTAGTTGCAATTCAGCCGGAGGGCGGAGGTCAGGCCAGAGTTTATGCTCAGCGTGGGGATCAGCATGACACCGATGTGATCGCAGGTAACTTCTCGATACAGTCTTTGGGTTTGCTTTCTTTGATTGACTCTGGGTCTACACATTCCTACATTTTGAGTGAGCATGCGCAGTCTTTGAATTTGCCTTGTGAGATGTTAGAGATAGGAGTTAGTGTTACTAGTTCCTTTGGGGACACGGTAGTAGTTAGGAAGATGTACCGAAGGTGTCCGTTGATGGTTCAGGGGCATGTGTTTCTAGTGAATATGATGGAGCTTCCTTTCTATGGTTTTGATGTGATTCTGGGTATGGACTGGCTCACGGAGCATAGAGCTAGGATAGATTTTGAAACTAAGTGGATTTCTTTGAGGCTCACAGATGACTATGAGATTGTAGTGGTGGGTGAGAACGTGAAGTTCTTGTCCAATGTGGTTTCAGTGTTAGAGGCTAAGAGATTAGTTGGGTTGGGGTGTGAAGCATACTTGGCGTATGTGATGAACCCTAACATGAGTGAGGTTAGACCTCAGGACATCCGGACAATATCTGACTTTCCTAGTGTGTTTCCGGAAGAGTTTCCAGGGTTACCACCGGACAGAGAGGTAGAGTTCACCATTGAGACTTATTCTGATTCAGCTCCTGTTTCGATTGCTCCATATCGCATGGCACCGAAAGAATTGAAAGAGTTGAAGACTCAGTTGCAAGAATTAATAGATAGAGGTTTTATTCGGCCTAGTTCTTCACCTTGGGGTGCACCAGTTTTGTTTGTGAAGAAGAAAGATGGAAGCATGAGAATGTGCATAGATTACAGACAGTTGAATCAGTTGACAATGAAGAATAAATATCCGTTGCCCAGAATTGATGACTTGTTTGACCAGTTGAGAGGAGCATCAGTCTTTTCGAAGATTGATTTGAGATCGGGTTACTACCAGGTAAAGGTAAGAGAGGTTGATGTGCCGAAGACGGCCTTTAGGACTAGATATGGATATGATGAATAGGATTTTTCATCAGTATCTAGATCAGTTTGTGGTTGTGTTTATGGATGACATCTTGGTGTATTCGCGAACTGAAGAAGACCATGACCGACATTTGAGACTAGTTTTGAAGACTTTGCTAGATCATCAGTTGTATGCGAAGCTAAGCAAGTGTGAATTCTGGATCCGAGAGGTAGTCTTCTTGGGACATGTAATGTCATCCGATGGGATTAGGGTTGATCCGAAAAAGATTGAGGCCATTGTTGAATGGAAGCAACCGAAGTCTGTGACAGAGGTACGTAGATTCCTAGGCTTAGCCGGATATTATAGGAGGTTTGTAGAAGGTTTCTCTAAGTTAGCCGTTCCATTGCCACATTTGCTTCAGAAGAGTGTTCAGTTTGAGTGGACAGATGCAAGACAGAGAGCCTTTGAGAAATTGAAAGAAGCTTTGACTCAAGCACCGATCTTGATTCAGCCTGAGTCCGGGAAGGACTATGTAGTTTACAGTGATGCTTCTTATGTAGGGCTAGGATGTGTCCTTATGCAAGACAAGAGAGTAGTGGCTTATGTCTCAAGACAGTTGAAGACTCATGAGCGCAACTATCCGACCCATGACATAGAGTTAGCTGCAGTTGTGTTTGCTATGAAGATTTGGAGGCACTATTTGTACAGTGAGAAATGCACAGTGTACACCGATCACAAGAGTTTGAAGTACATTATGACTCAGCGAGATTTGAACCTCAGATAGCGTAGGTGGTTAGAGTTGCTAAAGGACTGTGATCTTACCATTGAGTACCATCTGGGTAAGGCCAATGTAGTGGCCGATGCATTGAGTAGGAAGATGGTCGTAGACTTGAGAGTCATGTTTGCTAGATTAAGTTTGTCCGGAGATGGTGGCTTGGTAGCCGAGCTTCAGGTTAGACCTACTCTAGGTCAGTTGATTCGAGAGAAACAGCTCTTAGATAGATCTTTGGCACCTCACATGCAAGATATAGCCGAAGGTAGGTCTTCAGACTACAGTTTCAGTACTGATGGGGTTTTGTGCTTCAAGGATAGAATAGTTTTGCCAGAGGACAGTGACTTGAGACGTACGATCTTGACTGAAGCCCACAGTAGTCCGTTTGCTATGCATCCTGGAAGTACGAAGATGTATCGTGACTTGAAGAATGAGTACTTTTGGGTTGGCTTGGAGAGATGTAGCCGACTTTGTGAGTAAGTGCTTAGTGTGTCAGAGAGTGAAGGCGGAACATCAGGTTCCCTCAAGTTTGTTACAGCCGTTGAGAATTCCGGAATGGAAATGAGAGAACATCACAATGGATTTTGTTTCGGGTTTGCCTTTGACTCCTACGAAGAAGAACTCAGTTTGGGTGATAGTGGATCGTTTTACGAAGTGTGCTCACTTCTTGGCAGTCAACACTACTTACACCTTAGATAGATTGGCCGATTTGTACATTGGTGAGATTGTTAGACTGTATGGCGTACCGAAGTCCATTGTGTCAGATAGAGATCCGCGATTCACTTCTCGATTTTGGGAGTGTCTGTATACAGCTTTGGGTACCCGTTTGAACTTCAGCACGTCTTATCATCCTCAGTCAGATGGTCAGTCAGAGAGAGTTATTCAGATCTTAGAGGACATGTTGCGTTGTTGCATCATTGATTTTCAGGGCACGTGGGAGAAGCACTTGCCTCTAGTAGAGTTTGCGTACAATAATAGCTTTCAGTCGAGCATTTAGATGGCTCCGTATGAGGCCTTGTATGGCCGGAAGTGTAGAACTCCAGTTTGTTAGGCCGAAGTGGGACAGAAATTGTTACCTATGCCGGATTTGCTCAAGGGGACAGCTGACAAGGTAAAATTGATTTGTGATCGTTTGAAAGCTTCTTCGGATAGGCAAAAGTCCTATGCCGATTTGAAGAGGAAGGAAGTTGAGTTCTCGGTGGGTGAGAAGGTGTTCTTGAAAGTGTCTCCGTGAAAGAAAGTGATGAGATTTGGCCGAAAAGGGAAGTTGAGACCGAGGTACATAGGACCGTATGCGATTGTGAAGAGGGTTGGTCCGGTTGTTTATAAGTTGCGTTTGCCATCCGAGCTAGAGAAGATATACAATGTGTTCCATGTTTCGATGCTCCGTAAGTATAGGTCCGATCCATCACATGTTATGCCCGTAGAAGAAATTGAATTGAATCCGGATTTGACTTATGAGGAAGAACCAGTGGAGATCTTAGCTTCTGACAGTAAGGAGTTGAGGGGTAGATTGATTGAGTTGGTGAAGGTGCGGTGGCAAGGTCGAGGTGTGGACGAGGCCACTTGGGAGAGGAAGGAGGATATGGAAAAGCAGTTTCCATATCTCTTTCAGTCAGGTAATTTCGGGGACGAAATTCCTTAAGTGGGAGAGAGTTGTAACGCCCGTGTTTTGGGGTTAGGAGTTAGTCGGGTTTGTAGTCCGAGTCAATAAAATTAAATAAAATCAATTCAACCTAAACTAAGATCTAATTGGGCTTTAGTAAAAAGTGAAGGGACTAAAGGGGTAATTTGACCCAAATGATTTTAAAAGCAAGACAACTTTTCAAAAGTTGTCATCTTCTCTCCCCAACCCACCCCTTTCCAACGTTTGGTACCCAAAACCCATCTTCAAACTCTCCCAAGTTTCAAGTTACTATTCCATTGGGTTCCTCCCTCATTCCAAGGTCTTTTTCAAAGGTAATAATGTTTTCTAACTCTCCTCTCCACTCCATATCCATACATAGTTATAGTTTTGCAAACCACGAGGTTTTGAAAATTAGGGTTTGGTTTAAAGTTTGGGTTTTTATGGTATTTTCACTTTGTTTTGAAATGTGAAGTTAAGTTTTATCTTAATCACATTAAGAGGTATTAATATATGTCAATTTGGTTGAGTTTTATTGAAAACCCGAAGTGGGTTCTTGGAGCCATTTTGAGATGTCAAAACTTGAGTTTTGGGTGGGTTTTGAGTGAAAATTAAAGGGCTGATGGTTTACATAGGTTAGGAGGATGTTTTGGGACCTTTTGAGGGTCATTTGGGTGATTGAAAATGGAAATTTCGGCTAGGGCTTGTGGGAGCACGAAAATTGATATTTTTGGGGATTAATTTGATTTGGAAATTTGGGTGAAGTTGGTTTGAGCTCAAAGGTTGAGTATTGTTTGAATGTTAGCATTGATTGGGGTTTTTGGTTGGCTAGAAGCAAGAAGAGACGTCGAAGGAGCTTTGGGACCGAATCTGGGCTCGTAGGAGCTTTACTTGGTTGCTAAGGAAGGGCGGTGAGTGGTTTTAATCATGGTTTAAAGTTTGGTTCGAGTGTGTGTAGTGTGTGAGTGAAATGTGCTTGGTAGGCCATTTCTATTTAATTCAAGTTGTTAATTTAGCTATTGACTTCCATTGAATGCTATGTGTATTGCCTATTCATGCTCTTGTGATATGTGATTGATTTGTACATGTACTCTATGATATGTATATGTGATGAGCATGAGATATGGTGATGGATATGTGATGTGTAAATGGAAATTGGCACTAATTAAATTACCAGGTGTAAATGATCGATCATTAGGATTAGTGTGCACACAAATTGAGTCAAAATGTACGTGGCCTTGATGGCGTTAAGTCATCAAGGAGGAGTACGGTGATGTAATATTCCACCGGAAGCTTTTATATATTCTACGGGATGATGAGTGGAATTCCATCCGTAGGGCATGTGGCGATGAGTGGAATCCCGCACATGCAAGGTCCGGTGATGAGTGTAATCCCACTGAGGTAATGTGAATGTTGAGATTTAAATCCGCACATCCGGGTAACTAATAGTGGCCAATCAATCTTGTTCATATGATTGTGATATATGATGTTGATATATGATGATGTTACTCATGATCGAGCTTGATATGATGTGAGATGCCATACATGACTCTTGAAAGACTAGCTAGGTCTACTTATGACTTTATCTATACATGTTAGATATGAGGTTTAAGGATACATGCTTGGACACTGCATTGTTGATGTTTTTGGTTTTAAAGCACCCTTACTAAGCTTATAGCTTACGCTCTCATTTTCAACAATGCAGATCATTAGCGTGGTGTTAGCTCGGAGCAAGGCAAGAAGGGCTTTCCAAGTTTGTTGCTCAAGTACGGTTGTTAATTTTGTAGTAGTTAAGCAATGTGGCAAGAGAGTGTGTTGTATGAGCTTGTATGACTCATTGGTGATTTTGATGCTTATGCTTGACTTGGTTTGTAAGCATGTTTACTTTGCCAAATGCTTTGTGATGTATGCCTTTTGAATGTTAATATTGCCATATGGTATGTAAACCCTCATGGGATGAATGATGCTTTTACTTATCAATGTTTCCAAGTATGACTTGTATGAAAGGCCTTTGTATAATTGTCATGTTTGTATGATTATGTAAATTCATGTATTGTGGGAGTTTGAGTATGTTTAACCTAGGACATATGCCTCTAGACTTGGTTTGATGGTGTTGTGTGCCTTTAGGGGGTCCTAGGGGACCTTTAGACTTGTCTAGACTATCCTAAATCTGAATTTCAAAGGTTGCAGACAGCTAGTGTTTCGAAACGGGAAGGGTCGTTTCGAAACGGGTAGGCTTCAGGGACCCCGTATCGGAATGCGTTTCGATACGGTTTGGCCTCTGGAACCCCCTGTTTCGATACGCGTTTCAGAACGATTTGGCTACTGGAATTTTGAGAAATTCACGAGATAAAGGTGTTTCGAAACGGGCCTGAAGGTTTCGAAACGGTCAAAATCTCGTTGACCACGAGAAATTGACCGTCGTGGGCGTTTCAAAATGGTTGACCACCGTTTCGATACGGCCCCTTGTATAGGCTCTGGGGCAGTTGACCTGGTCAAGGCGTTTCGAAACGCCTCAAGGGTGTTTCGAAACGGCCTGCCTAGAAGATATAAAATTGGGTTATTTAAATGTGGTTTGGGGTTCGAATGTTTGTCTCATGTAATTCATTTCGCTGTTTGATCACCTAGGATTCAATACTTCTCTAGACAAGATTAAAATGAAAAAAATAGGGTTGCTAACCGAGGGGGAACCTTGACGGGTTTCACTTCAGTTTTCTCCGTGTGGCCTACTCGGACCGGTCGTCCGGCCAGACTGGGACGAGGGGGTTACATTATAAATAAATAAAAAATAAATAAAAACAGACATACCTTCTGTCTATCAGTCATGAAGGTGAACATGTGGGAATTTTTTATCTCTGAATCAGCAGCTAAGATTTCTAGAAACCAACACCAAGCTGATTCACACTCACTCTCCACAACTGTAAAAGTTATTGGGTAAATTGAGTCGTCTGCATCTATCTCAACTGCTGCTAGAAGATGACTCTAATAATACCCCTTCAAGTGACATCCATCCAAACCAATAATAGGCCTACACCCTGTCTTAAACTCATTTTTCATTGCTTGCATACAAATATAAACCTTCTCAAACTTTCTCTCATTTAACTTACATACTGTTGTTGTCCCTGGATTTGAGTACCTTAGTTCACCTAGGTAAGCATACAATTTTGCATACTGCTCATTCTAGTTTCCATGCATCATTCCAAGGGCTAAATTTCTGGCCCTAATACACTTACTCTTTGTTACTGTGAGACCCCAATCTTTGTGTACAATATGTTTTAGAGAAGTACTAGAGAATGTTGGATTAACATAGAAATTGTTTAAGTACTTTCTAGCAAGCCACTTTGAAGTTACATTACCATTCACAAACTCCCTAAGACAATTATGTTCACTCTTTACTGACCTAATATGCCAAGTACCTCTAGAAGGATCCTCACCATTAATAGAAGTTGCCCATAACACCCATGGACACCCTTCCTTGCATGTCACTTGAACCCTTTTGTTGTCATTTCTTTTTAACTTGACATTGTACCTATTTTTAACACTATACATCCTAATTGCCTCTTTCAATATACCCTTACTTGCAAATATTAAACCAACTTTTAGTATAGGGTTTAACATGTCTGTGTTAACATTAAACTCGAGAAATATAGGTCTATGTTGTGGACCATCTGAATCTGACTCATCTACACTGTGTAGTGAGTCAGAATGTCCACAATCACTCTGAACCTCTACTTCTTCACTGCCAACCCTACATTCACATTATTCATTTCGTCATCTGAACTAAAAAATTTATCCTCACTATTAAAAAACTTAAACACATCAGTGGTCGACTCAGATTGAGCACCATAATCTTCATCTTCTGAGTCAGACTCAGAATCTACCCTACCCTTAAACTCAAAAACAACATAATGATCAGTAGGTAAATTTTTAACCATTTCAATAACATCAGTATCATTTACCAGTTGTTTCACTTCTAAGGGATTAGATGCCACTTGCCAGAAACTCTAATCCCATAAGTAATTTTTAACTTTTCAACTATACCAATAATTTCAAACATTGACATGGTGTCAACATCTAGATTATCGAAATAGTTAACTAATTTTTCACTATATTTCACCCTAGGTTTTCTAACAATAAAACCACCATGATGTACAACACAACTGAATTTTTCTGAATTAACTCCTGGTAAAAAAAAACATTGTTCAGTATATGTATAAACTAAACCTAAAAATAGTATAAAACTCAGAAACATGTGCAAACCATATAAAAACATTATAAAAATAGCCAACACATATGCATTGATGAAGATCCCACCATCAATGGAACATTCCATATGTAATCATATACATAAAAAGTCAAAAAAAAAACGTGCAAACTATATAAAAAAATAAGACCACAAAAATTTAATTTAATTTTATTCTAATCTATTAATCCTAAAACATGTGCACCCCACAAAATTAGAAACAGTACATTACACTATATTAATCCCAAAACAATGGTAAGCAGTACATTACATTGTAACAAAATTTTAAAACTATGATTCCATGAACCCTAATCCAATGTAACAGTACATTACATTGTATTAATCCAAAAAAAAGTGATTGTATTAACCTTAAACTAACATTACCTTATATTAAGCACAAAATAAAATGCTAACCCTAATCACAGTACTGTTAATCCCAACCAATCACCTCAAGTACCTTAATCTCAGTATTGTATCTCAAGTATCAACCTAAATATGAATCCCAAAACTTAACTATTATCGTTAATCGTAATCAATCACCCCAAAATAGTAACCCTAATCTCAATATGAACGTTAACCCAAATCATTAACTCTAATCTCATTATTAGCATTAATCCAATTTGTTAACCCTAATCTCAATATTACTGCTAATCGAAATCATTAACTCTAATCCTAATTTTAGTATTAACGATAAACCCAATCCCAAAACAAGCAAACTACATTACGAAATTAAGATAACTAATCGTATTTCGGATTCGGTTTTTCTTTTTGCCGAAGAAATCCACTCATCTTCAATATCTCTGAATGTTTTTTCTATTTGAATCGTCAATATTGTTGAGAGAGTCTGAGTGATTTTGAGTAAAATAGAGTGAGAGTTGTTTGAGTTTTTTTTTCAAACCTTTTAATTCTTTGTTTTTCCACGGTGGAAAATATTTTTTATTTAGGTTACACATCAGACTTCCATTTGCGGCAAAAAATAATATAGTGGTCATTTTGACACCAAATCCATAGTTCAGTGGTCATCTGTGTAGTTTACCCATATACATATATATATAAAAATTAGTATTCACTTACACTATGTAAAATTCAACTAGTTTTACACTAATTTATGACCATGAGTGAAATGGACGAATAAAATTAACTCATTACTTTTTTCCCCCAACTAATAATCTTCACATATACTACTTCTAATCTCATTAATTCATTTCACTCATCCAATGATCATGAATTAGTGTAAAACTAGTTAAATTTTACATAATGTAATTGGATCACATCCCTATATATATATATATATATATATATATATATATATATATATAAACACGAGCTGCTAATATTCTTTTATTTGTTTAGTTTTGGTTAATCATTTGACTTTGATTCTCTGGACAAGAATCTCAGGCGAAATTTCTGATTTCTTTAAATGCTAAGGTTATTAGATGACGGAGTAAATACATGATCACTAAATTAAATAAAAATGTATGAAAAATTTCATTAAATTTATTGAAATATTGTAAAAATGAACACTACAGGTATAGGTGAACAAAATTCGACTCGAATTAAAAAAATCAATATTTTTTTTAATTTTTGAGTTTATTAATCCTTTTCTTCATCTTCTTTTTTATTTTAAATATTGAATTTTTTGATTTTTACTTGTTAGTTTTTATCTCGGAAGTTGAAAGTGAGGTACATATAATGTAGTCGTTTAATTTTTTATTGTGTGTCTTTATGTTTGGACAAATGTTATCAAGAATGCAAATGGTGAGTACCGGTCAAATACAAAGAATGAAAATTAAAACACAAATTACAACTTATATGAAATTTAATTCAATAAAGGTAAAACGTTTTTAAAAAACTTGAAACATATATATATATATAGATAATTTATGTGTTTATATAAATACATGAGATGTGAACGGATTTTTAATAATCTGATCCAAGTACTTGTTTGGTTTTGGATTTATGGTGTAACAAGTCTGAAGAAGAGTGAGCACAAGTCCAATGATGGCGGCCAGAAAAGCAACCAAACTCCAATTTGCACCAAAATAATCGGCGTACATCCTTATAAATCACGAGTTACAATACATTTCAATTTTTAATTATGAAGTACGCCTCGAACTCGCAACTCCTTAACATCTTGTGGTGTTTGTATGAGAGAAGCAATGAAGCATGTGTAATTCTTGACAGCAGAATCATTGATAAAATCTGGAAAATTTTCCTAAAAACGATTTTAAACGTTGATCGACAGAGTTCTGGTGACAAAAATAAAACACACCCTAAACGAAAAGGACCAGGGGAAGATTACCCATTCATAACATCTTAGTAAAAGGGTTGATAGACAAAAAATTTATCAAATATTTAAATTGCAAAAAATATTAATAAAGTTTCATTTTCACACAACTTCAGACAGAGTTCTTGGTGCACTGCGTCTTTCAATTTTTTTTAAACGTAATTTTTGTTGTTGAAATTTTTAATAGTAAAACGTATTTGGCTAACTCGTGCATGTTTTGCATGTCTCCATTAGCATATATGCATATCCATATTTGATTATGCTTATATAATATTCATAACAATCATACTAAATCAATATATGCATCCATATAATTGAAATATGCTTAAACTATACATATAGAGGATGATCTGACTGAGACACATATAAACTCCTGAGCAGACAGTACCTGCATAGCATGGCTGAATCGCGGGGCAAATCTCCTTTGGCAGTGAGCTTCGTATGTTGCCGGGGCAGCAATATGCCCCGGCGATCGACATACAATGCAAACGAGTTTAGCTGCCTTCCAAAGGAGATTGGCCCGGTAATGCATCCATGCATTTTCCAATACCCTTGGCTTGAAACCATAAAACATCCCTGCATTTAACTCTGCTGATGGATGAGCTCCATGTCTCGAGGCCTATATATATTGTTGACGAAGAACTAGCACGAACCGAAACGAGACTATCTGGTATTTTCCGATATAAACAGGATATTCGAGGCACAATCCGATTTGTTTAACTAGTTTCTATACAAAATGTGGTCCACTTTTGATTCCATTGGCTTCATCCTTACTAGGTTTGACAAAAGTTAAACTGATTAATGAAATGTATTCATTATGCAAAGTGCACTCTTTTGTCTTTGAGGACTTGGATTTGAATCCTTGAATGCATGTAGACAATTTCGGATTATGCACTCAGGACAAAACCGACTGATCGGACCAAGTTGTGTCGTTACAGAACCCGAACCATACCACCTGAAATCAGCCTGCAGATCCTATGAGCTCAAACACATGCATATGCAAGAGCAAGTGGAATTCCAAATGTAATTAATGAAGGCTCAGATTTTCCATAAAACCTTTAGCTAGAGTCTATCAAAAAGATATCTATCAGATAAAAAAAGGGTAAAATTGAAAACGAAAGGAGAACAGCACATTCCAAGAGATCCGGTACGGTTATGCTTCTTCTCTCTTTACCATTCGTTTCTATACGAAGAGCACATTCCGAATATCTAAGACTATATACCCTTTCCTTTCCATTCCATTGTTGATTATCTGATCGGTTGTGGTCACTGCCTTTCGTTGCTTCCTTTTTCGTTCGAGGCATAATTTGAGCTTGCATCATGCAGGATGAATATAGCCAATGCTCATCTTTGTTTCATAACCTATATGTGCACTTAAATGAATTTCATATTGATAACAATACATTCAAAGGTTATCCTACATGCATAAAAGGGGCATTTGGTCTAACTTTACTGATCTTCGTGTAGTAGGCTCGTATTATGGTAGCTTTGTCATTAGGCTTATCACCTCTAGACTGTAATGCAGGCGAGTACCGGTTGATCGGTTACATCTGAAGCATTCGATTTGCAAGAGTTCATAGGCCTTCCTCCATATATCAGTTTCCATTAATATTTTAGCAAAAAAATGAAGATGCATGGTGTCCTTCATTTTAAGGTCCCTTCACTCCTCTAAGGGACACAACTCACAAGAATTTGCAGGAGACCCCAATTTACTGTAAAGGGAAGCATCGAATATAACTGTTACCCTTTCGTCTCAATAATGGTAGATAGACGCGCTTTCAGATACGTAAGTATTGCAACATGAATAGGGGGAAATGGCATCACTTCTTTTGCAAGAAAAAGCAGATACATGAGGAAACTAGGACCACTATCCCATGATTGAAATGGGGGAATCTTCACAGCTTTGACTTGGCATATGCCACTTCATTGGCAATGGCATATACCACTATCATATGGTATTTCAGCACTATAAATACTTCCCTTGAATCTCACTACAACCAGCCGAGGAAATTATATCAGTTCCGGAAGCAAGATAGATGTGGAGTTGAGGAATTACAGAGCAATTCTCCTTTAGCAGAAATGTCTATGCGCTCGTGCATAATTCGAATTCTGCCAAAGGAGATTTGCCCTGCCATTCACTCACTCAATGATCTCATTCTCCTAATGCAGATTTTATCAGGATCACAGTAGGCTTCACCTTCATGCAGCAGCTAGCTTTCACTAAACAAACAACACGGACGGCCTTGTTTGCATGCTATCTTCATTCTTCACTGCCTTTTAGTCTAAGTGCCTGCAGCTGATCAACGATTAGTCGATTACTATTAAGAATCTTAGATAGATATGTAAGTAGGTAGTATATACAAAGTTCTTATTATATCACAGTGCTAAAACTATTGTCTTTGCAGCACTTTAATTAAAAAAGAGCAGTAAGAGATGAGAATCTAACTGCTGTAAGATTGATTCTGTTACGTTTCCATATCAGAATACGAATACTATTGCCTTCGTATTTCCAGTGTGTTATAACTTTTCATGTAATGATAATATCTTTAAATTCATGAAGGTTTACCTGGCAACTTATTCTCACCAGCTTGACAATCGTATCGAGTGATCATTGGGAGACATGCATACCTTGTAATATACACAGCAAGAATGATATACTTAATCTATCCTTGTATTTATAAATATATTTTCTATGCAAAGATAAAAAATATAGAAACTTGTTTAAAAAGTAAGCAATAGGATCGATTCGAGAATCTACCAATAGATACAGACAACATCTATTGTAAGGGATTGCCATACTTATAATAACATAAGACAGACATATCATGCAAAATATTCCTTAGATTTGCTCCACCAGTGGCCCTTGCTTTTATAAGGTTATATTTCAGCATTTGGTATTGCGCTTTGAACTTTCCTTGGACACAATTGGGTTATGGACCCTGTAAGTTCCGAGACGAGCATGCAAGCGCTAGTGGAAATGTTCTCTATACAACCTTTAACAAGAGTCTATCAAAAGATATCTATCAGTAAAGAAAAGGGAAAAAAATGAAAACGAAAGGAGAACAGCACATTCCAGTAGATCCGGTACGGTTATGCTTGTTCTTATCTGATCACTTGTGGTCATTGCCTTTCACTGCTTCCTTTTTCGTTCGAGGCATAATTTGCGCTTGCATCTGCAGGATAAACATTGCCTATGGTCATCTTTGTTTCATTACCTATATGTGTATTAAATTGAATTTCATATTGATTGCAATGCATTCAAAGGCTATCCTATATATGTAAAAAGGTGCGCATCTGGTCTACCTTTACTGATCTTCACGTAGTAGGCTCGCTTTACGGTTCAGGGTTGCTTCGTCTTTAAGCCTATCATCTCTAGACACTAATGCAGGGGAGTACTAGTTGATTTGTTACAGCTGATGCATTTGATGTGCAAGAGTTAAATGGTGTCCTTCAATTTAAGAACCCTTCACTCCTCTAAGGGTTACAACTCACAAAAGGTGCCCAATTTACTACAAAAGGATCGAAGAATCGAATATAACTGTTTCCCTTTTGTCTCCATTTAGAAAAGGAGAAGTCATAGAGCATATGGAAGGAAGATCCAGTGGCATGTTCCATTGCCTACCTCTCTGATCTGTTGGTGCTGCATGTTTTTACGTGTATTCATGCATGTTTTGCATGTATCCATCCTTCTTTGATCTGCATATATACAAGTTCATAATTAACAATGACACTGTCGCAGCCTGGACTCGATAAAATAGGTGACTACAGACACTAAACCAATATATGCATCCATGTAATTGGAATGTGCATAAGAAACTTGATTTTTAATGATTGAGAAAGAATCATTTTGCAGGAAAAAAAAAAAGCAGATACATAGACCACTATCCCATGATTGAGATGGGGGAATCTTCACAGCTTGGACTTGGCATATGCCACACCTTCATTGGCATATCCTATATATTTTACTTGAGAAGTGTCATTTATATCCTACTTAGATACAAAATCATATGGTATTTTAGCACTATAAATACTGATCTTTCTCTACAACCAGCAAAGGAAATCATATCAGTTCTGGAAGCAAGATAAAATGTGGAGTTGAGGAATTACAGAGCAATTCTCCTTTAGCAGAAATGCTTATGCTCATGCATGATTCGGATTCTGCCAAAGGAGATTTGCCCTGCGATTCACTCGCTCGATGATCTCATTCTCCTAATCAGTAATCTTCTTCTGTATTCATCTCTTTTTGCAGTAAAACAGACTAGGAATGAAGATTTTATCAGGATATAGGAGAGGTTTCACCGTCTCATAACAGCTCGCTTCAACGCTTTAGTCAATGTGCCTGCAGCACATTAAAGACAATGCATGCACACGAGGAAAATAATGGTTTTTGCAGGTGCTGTAACACGAGCTGCACCGGGCGAAGAATGTTTACTTGGGAACTTTTGTTCATCGGCTGATGAATACCGGACCGAGTGATCATTTGGGAGACTGTTTCATAGCTAATGATATGCACAACAAGAATGAAATTTGCAAAGATCAGAAAGATGGAAACTTGTTTGGAAAGTAAGCAATAGCATCAATTCCAGAATCTACCAGTAGATACAGACAACATCTATTGTAATGGTGTTGTCATACTTATAACATCAGACAGAGATATCAAGGAAAATATTCCTTAGATTTGGTCCAAAAATAATGTCTCCCTTACTTTCACAAGACCATATTTCAGTGAAACAACAGGTAAATGTAAAGGAATCTGATGAAGATTGAAGAATGGGGGACCATGATGATTGATGAGTGGAGAAGAGCAAAGCTTTTGCCAGGAATGAAACTCGGCATATACCGATCCGGTCCCATGGCACCCTAAAAATATTGAAAATTTGAAAAAAAAATTAAGTTGAAAGTTGAAACAATGGTAAAATTGCTCTTTAGACATTTTTAAATGGTACCTCCGGCAATAATGTTGAGTTCCGCTGCTGTAATAGTGTTGCAGTACTGGAATTGCCGGGCAAATCTCCATTGGCAGAGGGCACACTGCAATTATCATACGAGTGGCTGCCTGCCAGTGAAGATTTTACCCTGTAATATTGCAGCTGCAGCTGAAATTTGCAGATATGTTGATGAACACATTGAGGCCACTTATTTATACCCTTTTCATATACATTTATAAACCATAATATATTCTGATATTCATATTCATGTATGTGTTGTGCTTCCCGTACGCATATCCCCAGGTAGAAACTCTCTTTTTGTCATTTCAGGGTTCTTCACCGCGTTAATCTTTTGAGATTCGTGACTATCTTTACTAATAATGTTATCGTGTTCGAACACAGATTCTCCATGCCACTGAGAAAATAGTAATCCATGTTGTTTGTTGGTATAACGTTGTATTGGAAATAAAAGAACATAATCAAATAAGTGATAAAATATATTATTCCTTTTGAATCCAACCAATAAAAGGAAAGAGAAACTGTAGTTTTGTGATTTGTTGTTCTGTTATCATATTAGGTCATAATGTTTATATTAATATAGATTGAGCCATGCCCATGCATGCATGCATGCATGATTTGCCACGTTAATCAAGGAATCAACAGGCTCGCAAGCATCTATGGCGACATTTTCCAGTAGGATGATGCTCTGGTTCTGGAGCTGTGATCACGATGTTGCAATCTTTCATCGCTTTCACTAAGGCTCCCACGAAAACTCTGCATAAACCGGCTCCTCAGTTCAACAAAGGTCGGGAAAAATAGAAGAAATAAACAAAGGGTAATTATTTGATACACTGACAGTGAAAATTAAAAGTTTTTACAAGCGCCTTAATTTAAGGGTTTAGAGACTTAGTTTAGGGTGTATGGTTTAAGGGTTTAGGTGTATTGGTTTTAAATTTAGGGTTTATAGATTAAAACCTAAATCCTCACCATATTACCCTAAAAACTAAACCTTAATCTCTAAACCCTAAATTTTAACCAATATTCCTAAATTTTAAATCCATACACTTAAACCCCTAAATTCTACACCCTAAACCTTAAATCTAAGGCGCTTGTAGAAACTTTTAGTTTTCACCTCCAAGGTATAGGATAATAATCCATAAACAAATAGTATGTAGAGAAAATATTTCATGCAAGGAAAGTAGAAAAAAGTTTTCAGCAAGTAGGTTCAATTTAGAGTTTAATGATTTAGATTTCATGAGTTTAAAATTTAGAGTTTAGGGTTAAAATTTAAGAGTTAAAATTTAGGATATATGGTTACGAATTTAAATTTTAGCTTTCTAGGGTTTAGGATTTATCACTCTTTTAATCATGTTTGTTGAAAAAAATCATTGTTTGTGTACTTCATAATGATTTATGGCTAATTATTTTATGCACAAGCGCCTTAATTTTAGGTTTAGGGACTTTATTTAGGGTTTAGAGTTTAGGGGTTTAATTGTAGTAGTTTTGAATTTAGGGGTTATTGATAGAATTTTGAATTTATGGTTAAAATTTAGAGTTTATAGATTAAAACATAAATCCATAGTCATTTTACCCTAAAACCTACGCTCTAAACCCTAAATTCTAACTATAAACATTAAATTCTAACGATTGACCCTAAATTTTAAACCCCTACACTAAAACCATAAATACTAAAATTAAAATATTTGTGTAAACAAAAAGTTTCTACCGCATGTGTATGAGATAATAATCCGTGATCTATATGTATATATAATAAGTTGTCACACCCACGATTTAGGTAAAATAGAACATTTTATGTGAAAGCATATATCTATAAAAATTAGTCTAACATAACTAACATGGTTAATCTAAGTGGTAA